>OMLF01034782.1:1317-25352 GCA_900302615.1 Holocentrus rufus
TTAAAGATGCTTTTGAAATGTGTGTATTAAGAGACATCAGTTTATACTGGATGACTTTATTTTATTCCATCCCATACAGACGCAATTTCCCATCTATCCTTCTCGACCCTGACAGCCCGAGACACAGGATTGTTTGTTTCACAGCGAATGAGTGTTTCAACAGAGAAACGTCCAAGAGTTAGACCCCTGCAATACCATTAGTACCATGATCAGACACCAGTATAAGCAATATAGGGACATGTGCAAGAACATGGGTGATATTCCACTGCCTGTACTTCAACAACAAAGAGGCTCGTCTGGGGAAACAATATTTAAAACCCTTATATGGTAAGTTCTGATATGCTGTTTTCATGGTAGGCTGCACTCTCACCTTTTCTAACTTGTTCACCTCCCTCTTGGTCAACCCCAGTGCTTTCTATTTTTGGTGACTGGCTTCCTCACTCATACAGTTCATATCATACTGGCTGCTAGTCTTTAAAGAAGACCATTCTCTAGTGATTGGACAAACCTACAAATGCCAGATTCTTACATCTGTGGATTACCTGTGCATTCCTGTGTAGAGAGACAGAAAAGAGCCAAGCATGTTGTTTTTTTGTCGTGTCTGTAAGAGCTGACAATTGACTCGAATGGGAAGTATGAACAATAAAGACATCAACCACACAACAATGGGAAGATTAAGGAAAGTGCTAGTTGTGTTACACTGCACATAAGAAGTACTAGGCTAAAGTACTTTGAGGAAAACAGGCAACAGACATATTAACATGACTGTGGCATAAGTGACAATATGTAAAGGCATTGGTTATTTAATTACAAATATGGCAACTATGACTAACTACACAATTATTGGCTGAAAATTGCAGGCCACACTAAAAAAATGGGAAAAAAACATTTTGATTATGAGATATGGATACAGTTTATGTATTATTGTGCAAAACTATGATGTGCGGTTAAGCTATGGTAGATACTAATAATAGCACTATACATTAAAACTACATTAAATTTCATATCCTGCATATTTTGGAGGCAAAGAAACACCAAAGTGACTGAATGAGTCACCTGTTAGTGGGCTAACGTAATTCAGTTGAATAATTTACTGATCGTGATGTTAAACAGGTAATAAGCAATCTGTAATGCACTGCACTTTGAGAGGAACTATCACAACAGAGCAAATTAAGCTCAAGGCCACCTTCTGAGGAAGCAAAGATAAAGTATACATTCTCTACAAACAAAATAGGTCATGCTGTTTCAGCTCCAATTAAATGCTGAGAAAAAATAACAGTGAACTGTGGAGCAGCTGTGTACAAAGCAGCAAATGATAATTAAAAATTAAGCAATTCCATAATTGACATTTTCCACAGCCATCCAAATCTTTGGTGTAAATTGAATTCATATAAAGGGATGAATTTCAGACTGTTCAGAGAAATATAATGTATGTAGACGGGCCTTTCGATGTTTGCAAGATTGTGCGTGTGTAAAAACTAGGTCATCTGTTCGGAACTGACACATCCCCCTGCAAACAGATATGTGAAAATCTGAGAGTGTAGAGAGGGGTGCCACAAGCAATCTTGGAAAAAAAACAAACAAACAAACAAAAAAAACAACAACAACAAATGACTGCACAAATTGTTGGGACGGAGATAAAACTTCGCTGGCTTCTCTTCATACACCATTACAATTATATAAATGTAGAAAACACCATATTACACAGGATGCAGGTTTTCCTGGTTTGGGTGAGAGCTGAAAATTTCTGCCTGCCGTTTCCTCATGTGGTAGCATAGATCTATATTTAAACACATGCGGTGAACATAATGAAGATTCACACAGGTTATGTCTTAAAATCGATGTATTGGCACCCCGCGCTTCCCTTTTGTAATACACAGTGTTGTCTATCTCCTGTATAATTTAGCCTGCAAAGCAAACCATGATATATCCTTCTCCTTTCCATCTAAACAACTACATGCAAACAATGGTTCATCTGAATGACACCCTGAAGGTTATCTCTTGACCAAGCACTACCACAGGGAAACTGCAACTCCCCACAAAACACAAAGCCTAATCCACTGAGGGATACTTCCATGATGAAAAAAAAAAAAAAAAATCTTTAGAAAGTGCACACGTTTCATGTACTTTGAGCCAAGGGTGGAAAAGAGTTCTTCAGTGGAGAGGAGGGTGTTTTTAGAGGTCACAAAAGAGTCCTGTTTCAGCAGCACTCCACACACAGAGGACACTTCGATTATGTGCAGGACAAGTGGGCAATGAGGTGCTGCCACTGACAGGTGACCATGCACGGGAACAACCAGCAGGGGCCGCTGTTATGCAGGTATTTTTGACTGCCTGGTTTCTGGCTAAAACAAGATATTCCTTCATCTGAATTACCATCAGTGGGCAAAATGGTTATGGATCAATACCTTAGCACTTGTCAAATAGTATCACTGAAGTCACCAGTGCTTTTATTTTCATTAACCAAAGTATGCTCCATTATTGGATTTCTTCCATTACCCCAACATTGTGCCATTTAAACTATCACTGAGAATTAAGAAGTTAAAAAGTATGAGACCTATCTTTAAAGTTAATGTATATTGCTGAATCGTGTTATAATCATTTTGACTTATGACTCAGCGTGAATTGTGGGGCAGTCAGGAGGTGATACATCTGTCTATCACTCTGCAAGCCACAGTGTCATAAATAGACAAGACTGAGAGCAGCAGAGGAGTCTCAGTACTGCAGGACGAATCTGCATCTCTCAGGCCACAGGCCAGTGAGGTGGGAGAGGGTGAAAAAAAGAAAGAAAATAAACAAACTGCTGAGACATTTCAGATTTCCAGAGCTCATTGAACTGCAATGGCAGGTATCGATCCAGGCAGTTATTTACTAGCCATGTCGTTCCTCTGAGAGGAGCCAGAGAAGCAGAGGATGGCAGCCCCTTATTATTTATGAGAGGTTCTTTGACAACACTTGTGCTCTTCTGAGGGTTATGACTGACCGATGAACTGGCCGAGGAAGTCCAAAGAAACTTTTGAAAAAAAAAATGTGGATGACAGCACAGCTCTTTAATCCTTCCAGCAAAGCAACTGACACACTATAAAAGAACACAATCAAATCAAAATGCTCACATAATCTTTAAAATCAATCCACATTGTAATGATTTAACAAATAACTGTAATTACTTGTGGGATCTGTTTTAGTCCAAAGACTGATCTGAGCATGGAAGTGGCCAACGGAAGGGAGCTTTCTGAGGTGTTGGCAAGAGAAAAGGGAAACATAAGGAGGAGATCCCCTTTTCCATCACTGACCTCCGGGATCAAGTCAGGCTAGTGGACTGACCTTTACTCTGTGAAGCATTCAGTAACCAGATCCTGTGTGACCACCAGATAACATTTCATCCAACAGCATGGCTGCAGGCACGGCAATAATTGCTCAACTTGTACGTAATGTGCTGCCAGGAGATCCAGCAGATCACTGCCACAAGGCGTGATTGCATCAGTGGTGTAATAAATTATAGAGATACTAGGCACACAAGACGAGAATGTGTGCTCGGTGTTTCCAAGGTATGAACTAGTCAACTACTGATACCTGCCAATGAATTTAACATCCCACACTGTGCAAATCAATCAAGGAACAAGAAAAAGCTACTGCCGTGCCTCCCATGATGGGAGTAAATTTGTTTTAAATTTAACTTTCATTTTAGGGAACAAAAAGTACAGTAGCCAGCGACAGAAAGAAGATAAACTGCACCATGTGGCTTTTTCCGTGGCGTGTGATTGAATTTCTGCCTGTGCTAACATTTAAAAAGCAATCTTCCCATGCTAAAGATGGATTTTAATTTATCTCATAATTTTAATACATGATTTTTTTTTCTTCTTAATTTTAGTAAGTGGAACAGAGCAGGTCTAAATCTATTGCATGATTTAGTGATATAGATCTGTAATGAAACAGGTTTGCTTTACAAGCTGCCTTTTAAATTAACTTTAGGCTCCTGTCTTCAAAGTCTCATTAACCTTACACCTTATTAACCCTACAATTATGATCGCACAGCAAAAGTGGAGGAGAGGGTCTTTCAAGAGGAGACGGAAGTTCCCAACATAATCTGAAGCCTAAATCACATCAAATACATTTACTGTATGTCCAACTTGCTATCAATTATTACAACCTATTAGACTTTGGCTGCTATGTACATTTATAAATTTGATCATAAAATTACTTTCAGAGCTCCTGTGTTCATATCATAAATGAGTTATGGCAGGTAACTTCAATGTATGTATATACAGCTACAAGTAAAATTTAAATATGCTACTTTCATTTAAAATTTATATTCCTGGTAATATTACTTCATATTATTTCAAACTGAATCCTGTTTGTGATCATGATGCTTTATGAATGCCTTTCTTATTTAGACAGGAAAAGAATGTAACTATTTATACAAAAACATTCAGAAATGCAATCTTGAACTCTTACGATAACTGAAAAATTGCATCCCCTTTGACGGGATGTAATTTTATGAAAACCTTGGCTGGTGAGATAATGATTTATTATCTGAACATCAACATATCTGCCACATCTCTTTGATAACTTTGTAGTCATGTTATTGTACTGACTGATGTGTGGGGTTGAGTGCCCATATAAAGTTTTTATGAATGAATGAATGCTTTATTTCAGATATGCCGCAATAAACAAAAACAAAACGTTATCAAAAATTGACATATACATATTTCCGGGTAGCAAGTCCATAAAGGAGTAGGAAAAAGTATTAACTTCTGTATCCCTACCCCCCATCTCAATTATCACTCAGTGTTGACTGTGAGCATCACCAGTTAACACGAGCTGACAACAATATTCTGAAAACAGAAGCTCATTTATGTAGAAAAACACCCTTCCTGATTTGAATTAAGTAGCTCATAGAGGTGTTCTATGGCCGTAATCAACTAACGCAATCAACTATTATAGTCTAGATTTCCACTAGACTTGGTAATCAAGTCAATAATTACCAACATTTAAACATTATGACAAGCTTTAATTCACTGAAGATATAATAGACAGGTATTTAAATACCTCATGTGGTGTTATATTACTCAACATGATGTTTACAATGAGCACCGAGGTGAATTAATTAACAGCTGGTGTCCTATAGAAACAACACCCTCTAAGCACCTTCATAATATTAATAATAATGTGTGTCTGTGGAACACCTACAGAAGAGCTTGTGCCCTGGTGGTTTCACAAATAAACAATATGTACTATTTATTACGCCACCCAACAGTGTTATTGCACAACTGTTGCTTCACTCAAGCCAAAGAGCAGATTTGGGTAAGAAATCACACAGACAACAGGCAAAAACAGGCTTACAGGGTAAGAGCCACGTTATATCTGTAATAATGTATAACTTTGTTTTCTCACAGATAGAATAGATAGATAGATGGATAGATGGATAGATAGATAGATAGATAATATATTGGAATAAAAGACTACAGTTTCAAGGAATTCTAAAGCCTCTTTTATTCCCTCAACATGCAGCCAAGGGGAAAGACTGAAGACCGCTTGCTTGTACAGTTTGCACAGACCAAAGCAGAAGAAAATATGTGGATGAGCTGCCAATCAATGTAATAGCCTGTTGCTACTCTGAGACAAATGGAATGGGTCAAGGGGTCAGAGGAGGATAGTGAGTGCAGGGATAGTGAGTGGGAACAAGGGCCTCCATTGTATCATATCAATCACTAGTTCACAATAAGCGTCTATCTGGAAGAGGCTACTACATGTTTTCTGTAAAAGGTTATTTCACAGCAACTGTTAAGCACTTATTAAAATAATGAGAAAGTGGCGACGGCTTTTGTACCAATAGTACCTTGTCAAGCTTATAATCATAATTTTAGTAACTACAGAGTGTTCAAAGTGTGGTGTGTTTCAAGTCAGAACCGACACATGCATTAGCAGAGACCGCAGAATTGCAGGCCACATGTCTCCATGATGTCGAAGAAGTTGCCCTGGGCTCTCACTGTGCAGTTAAAGCTTGTAACCTTGCACTAGGCAAAGAATCCTCTCTTGGTAATCTATAGCAGAGCGGGTAACCCTGCACTGAGTCAGGCTGCTCTTTAAAGGACCTGACATAGGTCCTCAGTTTTGGGGCATCCAGGGTCAATCACCTGAGGAGAAGACATCATGTATGGTATGCTAGCATCTGCACATGATCATTTTTTCCAGGCATAAATAGACATACTGCCCATAAACATGAAAGAATACCTCCTTTTCATGTTATGTTTTCGGATGATTCTTTAGCCTGAGAGTAGCATAACTGAAACTATTTTGCATAGTTATGTTTACTGGCAGAAAAACATCTGATATTGCAAATGCTAAATAAAGGGGACTAGGAGGAGAAATCATGACATGATTTCAACTTTGGTCAACGCTCTTCCTCATTGAGCCATAAACAGAATATACCATTGTTAACTGTTGCTGATTTGCAAAAAAAAAAAAACATCCTAAGAGATGTTGCAGTTTTCACCATGACTCCTACACAGTAACTAAAGCCTTGAACAAACCAATTGCATCATTGCGTGTCTAATACAACGGATATCAGGACGTCAATACAATGAGCTCTACTTTTCAACATTAGTCTTATTTTTGAAATACAAGGTAATAATCAGCTCTATGTTGTATATTTATATTCGTATTTATTTCAAAATGCAAAGATTAAAAGAAGAAAGGACCACAGAATATGCAAGAATTATCCATTACATAAGCAATTATGCAATAAGACAATAACACTTATCAAGATAATTCCTTACATAATGTTTACATGAACAGTGGATTTTTTGTGGCTTTGATTGAATTTCTCAAGCATTGCCTTGATACAGGCCTACTCCACTGGAGGAGAGATGATCGCTGTTTCTCTATGAGCACAACTCTGAGTTATGAACAAGGGTCCATGCCAGGTCACAAACATAAAGGGGCTATTTTGGACGCATGCTGATAGCACCATATGCAAATATTCTTGTGCAGGTCAGAAAGCAAAATGGCCAGGACTGGAAGGCAGAGACATGCCAGATATTTAAACATGTTTGACAGTTGAAACCATCATTGACCTTCTAGGGGGCTTTAACTGGCTGCAGGGATTGAGCAGTTCAAAATAATCCCCCCCTGTCAAATGTCACTCAAGCTCAGAAATAACAGAAGTCATCATCCAGCTTAGCTTTCCTCCAATTTCGGGAAAGACGGAGAGACTCGTGGAAATTGGTATGTTAACCGGCAGCCATGAAATCTGTTAATTTTTTTTCTACAATAGAGATCAAACACTGTTGGATTTGGGTAATTAAGTGTCCTTGAAGCCTGTTGATGTGAAAAGCCCTTCTTACACCTTCACTTTACGTGTGAGTAAGGATCCATCTGGGGTTGGGTGTTGAAGGGTGGGGGGGGCCAAGCTAATCAGAACCAGTCTAGATCATAGCATTTTGTCCAAGGAGTTCATCTTAGACTTCTAATGACGCTGCCCTTCGATGAATACCCTTAATTATGTGAAATGATCTCTATAATAAAGTCCTCAATCAAAGTCATAGACCCCCTACAGAGAAAGTCCCGGGCATTACATAAAATTACGATTAACTCCAAGTGACTGGACCTAATTTTTTTTGATAATTATGAGAAATATGTAAATAGTTCTTTTAATTGACTATGTTGTGGTTTATTTGCACAACAGATTAAAAGAGGCACAACCCACTTCTAGTAAGTAGATTTAACACCATTTGTGGAAGGTTATGAAAATGTCACGACATTGGGTCAACCAGACTGACGATGATAAAGGCAAAGTTGACAGATTTTGCTTTCACTCTAATCTGGCTTTTATAGTGTCTCTGGTCTATTTTGGCATTAGTGCATGAAAGATCTGCTACACCGGACACAAATAAACAAAAAACAGATTAGGGCTAAAATATAGGAAACTGACAACAACTGTTAAGGTTTGGCCACAAAAGCCATAGGATAGGGTCAGGCATGATGCGTGACAACACAAAGTCATTTACAACATATCATAAGGCTGGAAGTATGTGTGCATATGGAACATCAGATTTCCCCAGCAAGCTTCAAAATGTTAAAATAAAGCAATGGGGGAGGGAGGCTCTGAGCCCATTATCTTACTATATCCTTGGGAAAGAAGCACAAATATATACTGTACGCACTATATCCACCAAATTAGAGATTTGCTTTTATCTGAAATCAAAGAGATGCTCACAAATCTATTAAACGCCACCTTTTGTTTTTAATAACGCATCATACTGGGACCAAAGCAGGCTTTTCAAGCAAAATGTAGACTTTTGTTTTGAACAAATATAATTAGACTTTTTTAAAGATACTTGCTGCAATGTTCGAGCTAATTTGTATTTAGTAAAGTACAGTCCTTGATGAGCTATTCCCAGAGGCTGGGAGGCCCGGTTTGTATTTTGAACCAGCATAAAATCCTTGAATTAAAGAAAACTCAAGGGCCTTGCACTTTCCAGAGATTGTCGACGGCTGGATGTATTGAGATTAGAATAGCTGTCTCTATGGCATTGCCTACTCTATTCTAAGGGATGGCAGTATTTTCTAATTCTCCTCAATAGTCTTCTGCAAAAAGGTCTGCTGCTGGATCCAGGGTCTTGCAATATTCTTCAAGGCTTGAGGCTGGGCCTGTGAAAGTCTTACACCACTCTTACTACGATTATCTCTAGCGCTTATTTTATTTTTCTTTCATCCAGGTATAATAAAGATATTTTTGAAGCACAGTGTTATACATCTTCTTCCAGTGGATTAAATGATACACCCATGACCCTGCTCAAGAATGAACAATAAGATCCAAAAGCTATTCACAGTTTCTCTCATTGAAAAGAGTTGCTGAAGTATTCAAATCAGAACAAAACAAACAAAACCCTCAAGAAGGCTATGTAACTGAGAAGGAAATAATGCCTCTGGCATTTGAAATAAACATCATTACAGAGCATACCCAGTCAAGAGTTTTGCCTTTATGAAATTAGTCTTATTTTTATCATAGACTGAATGTTTTATCTTAAATGAAATAGTTAACATGCAGATTCCATCCTGGTCATGGAACAGTGGACCAGCTTTTTACCCTCTCGTAGATAATTGCGTTGTCATGGGAGTTCGCTAATCTTGTCTACATGTGTTTTGTGGATTTGGAGAAGGCCTATGACCGTGGTCCCTGGGGTACCCTGTGGGAGGTGCTGTGGGAGTACGGGTTCTCGGGACTGCTGCTGTGAGTCATTTGGTCTTTATACACTTGGACTGAGGCTTGACCGGCGGCCAGAGTGGCCTTTCCAACAGCTTGCCATAGACTTTCCAGGGGACTCTGAGCAGTGTGATCCCTTGATGGTTGGAAATCACCCTCTGGTCCCATTTTTTAATGATGGGAACCACCAACTCTGTCCGCCAGTCAAGAGGCACTGGCCCCAACATCTAAAGACGTGTACTGAGGAAGACCATAGCTGAGTGTTGTAATGCTTTGGTCTGTTGTCTGTGTGCTGTCCTCATCAACTATTTTTCCAACAAATGAATATGCAAACCATGACAACATCTTGTCATAACACAGGCTGTAACAGAAGATACCAAACTACATTTTGGTGTATTTCAAAATAAGACATTCGAGTGTAACCAAGGTGCATTCAAACTGCTAGCAGTTTCCTCTGTGTAAAATTTTGGATGATTGATGAATGTTTTTAGGTGCTTGCTTCACATATTTAGAAATCATGATCAGACTAGCTGATAGTTAATACCTCCCAGATTAGTTTTCTGATTAAACCTAACACTTAATATTGATGTTGTCGTGCTGTACATAATTGCTAACAGGCAGCTCCAGCTTATGTTTTAATGGATTATAGCAACCTGATGGTGATGGGCAGATGAATAAAAAAAAAAAAAAATCTCTTTTTTGGGTATAAAAAGAGTCAGGGGAGGGTGATCCACAGAGGACAGAGGAATGGGAGGAAGATGAGGTGTAATTTTTGTTTTTACATTTTTAGGGTGTTTGGTCTTGAGCACAGTTGAGTTGTGCATAAACACAACATACAAAATCATTCTTCATTTTTACACTATTATATTCCAATTTTCAATAATTAAATGCGAAATAAATATCATTACGATTCTATAACTCAGGTGTATACACAGATGGCATACAGGATAGATACAGGTGAATACAGACTCTGCCTTTTATGAGACAAATGAAATCAGATGGTGTAAACCCCAACAGAAAAGAGCTGTTAAAAATTCATAAAGGTTAAAACAACTGTTTATTCTGAGCATTTCAATAAAAGACGGTAAGCAGCTCCCAATTGCATTGCCATCTGAAGCTGCTAAACCACATGCTTATGTATACTGTACACACACAGCTTCTCAAGCACACACAGACATACACACATACACACACACACAAATACTCTAAGTGCACTGATTTTTTAATTATTTTTGTTGTAGCTCTACTTTAAATAGTATAAAGTGACTGGAAAGATGCTAAAGAGAGAATGATTGACAGTGAATGCCCCAAGCTGTCTGACCCATCGGTTTTACAGTTTTAGTGTACTATACTGTATATCAAGTATTTACACATACAGACAGATGGCGTTGACCAGGAAGGAAAATCCTTGTCTACATGATAAAAATCTGTTTTCACTACTAATACTGCAGTTATAATTACAACTAATAATGATGGAAATAGCTGATCAAGACTGTTGTGGACAATATTCATGTAAGTAAACAAAAGATAAAAACTGCTCTTACCTTTGGTGGGACTACGGGTCCAGGGGTGTAGGGAGCCAAGCTTGGTGGGACATCTGTGATGTAGGTCTTCTTGGGGCCCGTGGGCTGGTATCCTTGGTTACTGGTGGGCTCAGCTCTCCAGGTGCCTCCTCCATGGGTTCCTCCAGGGTACTGCTGGTCTTGATACACACCCTGGGCCATGGGGGAAAAGCCTGGCTGTGGCGGTCCATAGGCGAAGTCAGGACCTTTGGGCTGGGCAGGCATATACTGCACCTGTGCAGCGTTGCGAATAGGCTGCTGGGCAAAATGCTGGCCTGGGGCTTGATGCTGGGGTCCCGGCTGGGCAGACCTCACCTGGACATTGAAGGTGGGCTGGCTTGGCGTGGAGGCTGTAGCATAGGAGGCCGCAACGGGCTGAGGAGCCATCTTGGCTGCTGGGCTAGCAGACGCAGGGGGGATGGAAGAGACTCCCCCAGGAGCCTGGGGTTTGGGCGTAGACTTCTTGGTGGCAGTCAGAGGTGGCTGGGTGGGAATGACCATGCGCTTGTAGCCAGTCACTGGAGCATTTGGATTGGTTGCTGCTGGGGCACCAGAGTTCTGAAAAGAGCAATAAAATACCATTCTAGTGAAAAACAACAACAAAAAAATGTTAATTTCCTTACTGTTCATAGTTATATATCACAAATGGGAACGCAAGGACAAAGCTACTAATTCCGTTCTCTACTAAATTTATAAGAACAATTTAAGCCCCATTGCTTATGAATTCCTATACATTCACTGGAGAAACTTATTTATTTTAACTGCATGAATTTGAACTGAATTTAAACTGAATTTAAACTGCAACAGCATGATCTCAGAACCTTGATTAAAGAAATCCTGGTGAAAAGATTGCAGCCTGTGTTCACAAGCTATTTATTGATAGGGCGGTTTACACTCAAATGATTATCCACCCTGCCTTCTCAGAATCAATTACAAGACTCCCTCAACAGCAGAGGCTCTGCACTCCCTTGACTATGGCCACCCATAAGCTATGGCTAATAAAGTAGGAAGGGGAGGGATAAATTGTTTGGTAGAGGACGCCATGACAGCAGATTGGCAATGGCACATGACACTTGTGCTGACTCTAGCTGGTCGTACTGGCAAGATGTTAAATCACAGAGATTTGTGGTGCTGGTGTTCCTGGGAAGAGACTGCTGTAAACCAGCAACACAACCCACTCCTGGGATTCTCGTCATCACAACAACTGTGGCAGTTTGATCGAATGTCCAACTGCTATCTTTGATGCACAGTCTAAACGATAGCAAGCTAAAGCAGTTGATAACACATAAAAACAATGTTTTCCTCCCATGTCAGTGGCTTCTGCCCCGAGTGTCTCCCGTGTATGTAATAATTGTTTTTCACTACCACTACATATTGGTGTCAGACTTTGAGCCAGTCTAAAAAGGGTCTATCATTAACCTTGGTTGGTCTTATTAGGTTATTGCCTGAAGCCAAAATTCAGAGTCAATTACAAAATTTGCAGCACTAAGGGAACAAAGATGAACACTTGTAGTCTTTAGACCCTTTGCAACTTGGTTTGATGAGATGTCTTCTAAATTGGGGCAGAGCAATAACTCCAATCGATCTCCCTTAACTGTTGATCAAAGCAAGCCGCATAGAAATGGCACAAATGGCAATCTTTTGTAGCACTGCTATGCTTCCTTGTAATTCCTTGCTTAAGTGGAAATAAAAAAAGAAAAAAGAAAGAAAAACTAATGCTGTAATAGTCAATGATCATAACGTATTTAGAGAAATAGAATCCCAAGTGTTGGTAGAAGAGGTGCGTGCATCAAATTTGTCTAAATCCCATCTAATCTAAGTCAGAGGGGAGCCCCTAAGGAGCCACAAAAAGCTCCAGAAATATTTTATGCTCCAACTCTGATTTCTGTCTCAGTGATTAGCCCTGATGTTTATTAAAAAAAAAAAAAAGTGTGTCTGCCTGCATATGTACAGAAAAATCTCAACTATGCCCTTTAGGAAGTGAAATTACTCAATTTAAATGTTTCATGGTTTTTAAATACTCTAGATTATTAATTTATCTTTAAGGCCTTAAATCCTACAGTAACATTTACTTAGCAGTGCACTGGAAATGCAAATAGGGCCCTCAAAATAATTACATTGTCATGGTACATTTTCCACCAATTACATTAAGAGAATAGATTCAGCCCTTTCTTAGGTGATGAAACCAAACTAGGGGATACAATCTGCAAAACCTGCATACAGTGGAAATGATTTTCCCGTTATCCAAATTACTTTATAGTTGATCTAAGTTGGGGCAAGGTCACATGTTTTCCGTCTTTTAATGATAATTAGGGTGGGAGGGTGGTCTCGGGGTTACAGAGCCCATGCTTCAACTGGAGGACCCAGGTTCATGCCCCCTGTTGGCAAACAAGCCCCTGAATCCTCAGCAGCTCCAGGGGAGTTGTTCAGTAACTGACCCAGCGCTCAAACCTCCCCTGCTGTGTGGAGATCAATAAAGCACCACATCATTATTATTATTACCGCACCAGCTAAACAGTGAACTTTTATAAACCGTATCAGGTAAGTGCATACTTCTGGGTGTGAATAACACCGAGCAATTAAGTGGAATTAAGATCACTCCCTCACGTGCCACATGTGCACCTCAGCTGGCCAAGGTTCAAATATTCTCCCTCGCTACTTTCCATCAATATGAAATAAATAAAAAACCTGAGGCTGCCCTTTCCCATTTAAAACAAACAACTCTTTTATTTACATGCTTGACAGCTGTGAGCTTCTTGGCAAAAAACGAATCAAATTTTCAGTGACACCACTTATTGTGATGACAAAGGGCTTGAGTGGAAAGATGTTACATGTCATGTGTTTTAAGTGTTGGATAGCATCGTGACTACTGAGGGATGAAATTGGGAGGCTGAGTACAGAAGACAACAATATGTAATGATAATGTAAAGTAATTCCAATGCAAATAAAATGCAATGGTTATCATGAATAAGTTTAAATCTGAATTGAGCAAATTTGTATGCTGGCAGCCCCAAATGGCAGCAAGAAATAACTGTTTGAATTTTGAAGACACAGCGATCATGTGTGCCAGACCAGCTTTCAAAGAAAAAGAACATTTGTGCCCTGCTGTTAAGACTCAAGCTTTTTAAGTTTTGATTTGTTGCTTGCTGTTCACCAAGATTTTGTACCAGTGGTCATATCTGACAGCAGAATTTAAGTTGGGCAAATAGCATAAATCTACAGTCGATCAATTAGAGGGGATGGAACCCTCTTCTCTGCTGCAGTCCCACTATGTTATTAAAGCTGAGAACATAGGTGCATTTTAAATAAAAATGTTGATTGGCGTAGTGCTAATTAAGTGTGTAGATGTGTGATAGAAAAAAAAAAGTGTGTGAGTAGTTGCATGGTTTATTCTTCATTATGAAGCATTTTCATAGAAAACTGTACAGACTAGGTGACAAGATTTGAAGAGGTTGAAACAAGTTTAAGAAGTTGTTAATTGTTTTGAAAACTATACTATTATACTGCATTTTATTTAGAATACTGGAGGTATTTTAGTAGGGATTTTGTATTTGTATTACTTTAAGGCTTTAATGGCAAAGATGTATTATTTTGATGTATCACACATTTGTTTGCCAAGTAAAAAAGGTGTTTTTCATTGTATACATTAATTGCAGCGGTAGTCCATTAAGTACAGTTTTTTTTAACATCTGTGTAAACAAATTCACAAAATGTGCCACTTGCCATATACAGTTGATATTCCTTGATTGCACCTAATTATTTAGTTTAATTAGGTTATATTTTGTTGAATAAAGATACAGTGCATGTAGTTGAATCTGTGCTTTGATACAATAAAACAAAAGTCTTACTTCAGATTAAAAAAAAACGGACTGCTGCCAATGCAGATAATTAGTGTTAGGAAAAACAACTAATAAAGATATTGTGAGCTGAAAGACTATTGTTAAACACTTTAAGCTTTCAGCTAATTTAATGGAAATGTATCATGTGTGCAGGTTTTATTCCTACTAACACACTGTTAATACAACTTCACATATCCCTTCATATATCACACCACACAACAAGTGATGCACACAAATTAACCATGATTTACATGTTTTCCCGTACAGGACATTAACTCATACCAAAGCTGAAAAGCTTACTATCATAAACATTTAAGACATGCACAAAGGACCTATGAAAATCCTACAGTCTCTTAGCAACATCAGCACATGTGCAGCATAAACAAGCACAAGACCCTGTAAACATGAGAGGACCATATGATGTTGAAACAATATAACTGAAATAAAAAGGGCTTTCAGAAATATTTATGATAATCTGAACACATATACTTCAAAAACATCTTCTGTTGGGCATTTTATAACATAGGCTTATTATGGTTGAATATGCAGAAAATGTACATGACACCAATTAAAGAAAGGAACTACTGTATAGTACTACAGAACTATAGTACCACTTCAGGATATGTAAGAGCCTGCAATAGTAGCTGAAACATGGATGTTGTTTGACCCATAAAAATGTAAGTTAATTGTGTTTAAATGTATGTTTGTAAAGGCAAGTAAAGGGAAAATGCAGTCAGTTCAATTTAACTGCACAGGGAATTAATAGCTATGCCAATTTTAACAACTGATGTTGTGTAGAATCTCTGCAATATGTTGGCAAACCACCTAAATGGAAACTGAGGTTTACTTCCCCTCATTTGTGTTTTGGCCCTTTAAGCACACATAAGCCTGATATTTAAAGGGGATGAACCTGGGTGAACAGCGCTATAAAAAAAAAAAAGAAAAAAAAAATCTCCAATCAATTTATGGTGGCTTAAGATTGTCTTCATTATTGCTTAAAACCTCACAGAACATGACTTCAATAATTTGAGACTAGCTCACCTGTTATTCCCACACTCTTCTTCACCAAATTAGACTAGGAAGGAGTGTAAACCAATTACAGTTTTATTGATATGAAGCACTGCCTGATAGATGACTGCTCCTCAGTTACATTCATACATCCAAACTGGTCAACTGCAGCTACCAAGATCTGCAACACGTGAGGTAAAGAAGCCGTCTAGTTAGCAGCCGACAGAAAGCACATGATAAGAAAGGTGTGATTACTCTATTCAGTGTGTGATACAGGAAGAAATTTTGATTTGATTTTCAGGCCTTACGCTAGAATAATCCTGCCCGCTGAAAACCTGCGATGGAGCTTTCAAGAAAAATCATCCAATTACATGCCAAGGTGTTTCTCCACACAGGAATATTGCTACTTTTTCAAACCTTGGCACTCTTAATTAAACCCCAAAAGGTTAACAAAACAACACAACTGAAGAGAAATAACACTTTTCAGTTTCCTGTGGCTTTAATTGATTAAAGACATAATAAAAAAAAGGAAAATATTTGTATACTTTGCAGTAAAGATTATTCTGGTGGGATCTTACTAGCCACAACATTAACATGACTATACAAGAGGCAGTCGTGATCATGTTTCACAATCCCACCTGCAGACTTTGTGATAGTTTTGAGATGAAAAAGCAAACAAACACATAGATGCACACAAACATGCACACATACACACAAAATACACAACAGTTTCAAAAGAACTTTTCCTAACCCTTCAAAAAAGTTAACCCTCACCCTACACTCTAATTCAGACTGACTTTGCAAACAACTTAAGTGTGAAATTTCACAGAGACTCTCAAGAAAGCCTTTTGACACATTAAAAAAGATTAGGAGAGACTATACAGACCTTGGGGGGCTGAGTAAAATTGTTAACTTTGCATTTCAAACCACAGGGGTGGAGGATTTTTTTAAGCAAGCTTGGGGAAAACCCCTAAAGAGGGAGAAGTTCTGCATCTTTTCAGATTTGTACTCATCTAAGACCTTGGATATTTCCTCCAAACTTCCCCTCTGCTCCTTATTCACACAAAGCCGCTGCTCTTGACTGTTGGCTTTACTGTCTTCAGTTATCTGTCCATCTCAGCAGTTATGACCAAGGAAGGATCCCCAATCAACACTAAAAGACTCTCTAATCTTCCCCCACTCCCAGTCTCATGACTGAAGCAACGCACAATCAGGCACAATAGACACATTAAACACAATCCCTTAGCCTCAATACAGTCATGCAGTTGTGGGTATCAGTTCTCTACTTAAAAATAGTTCCAGATAAGGCACATTAAATATGATTAAACAATGACTCTCTGAAATTCAGCAAGACCTCCAGCTGTTTTGAACTATCTTTCTTTTGCAGATAAAGTGTGCTACACACATATTCAGAAGTTTCTGCCTGGGTATCTTGCGACGATCTGTTTCTTTTTTGTTCCTTCAAGTGACAGTTGCGTGACAACCCTAGTCATACAAAGTCTTTAGCAAATGAATATCTCAAAAATGTTTCTAATCAGGCCGTACAAATTTCATTAAATATTTAATGAATGTCTTGTACTCTGAACAGCTACTACGAATAATAATAAAGATAGCAGTAACAAAATCGGCTCCCCTCCTGTGAGAAAGTGTGCACTGTGTGAGTGCTTTGTGAAGCACTTCCTTGGACAGGGTTTTAGCCTGTAAGGCATTTTATTGGATTGAGAAAATAAAACAGCTAAATGAATATGAATTCTTTATAATGATAAAACCAACAGTGCAACTGCTGCTACTACTACTACTACTACTAAAATGTTAGTAATAATGTCACAATATAAGTATTGATCATCATTTGCAGAAAAATAGATGATACTATGGCTATAGTTCACTTGAACCAGTAAATTCCTGCTGTTTACTTGAAACAATCTTTTAAGTCTACCAAATGTAAATCCTCCTGGATATACAGTAAAGGCAGGCAGGAGGCTTTAGTCTAAACATCGCCTCTTAACAGTATCTACAGGGCAAATCCCAGTGGTATTCCACTTCACTGTGAAATACTGTTGTATCTCTGCAACAACAGCTCTCACATCTCCAGCTATCTTTGCCGGCATGTCTACTTTTCTAGAAGAGCGGGAGAGACAGGAGATGATATGTGTGAGATAGGTAATGAGCCTGACAATAATCCACTGAGTGCATGGTATGTGCTTGACCCACAATGCACTGTCCCCATTTTATTTATTTTTTTTGCACAATAGGAAGCAAAAAATGCTAAAAAGCCACCAGATAAAATATTATATACACATACACATATATGCATTTTGTCTTTCCGTATACTGTATCTTCTATGTAGCTATAAATGGAGGAATCTCTGTCTGTATGTATGCCTGTCCTGCAATTTTCTCAACAACGGTTCCTCCAATCGACTTCACACTTGGCAGGTGTATTGCTGAAGCCCCAAGGAAGTGCCGTGTTGAGTTTGAAATTGTTTCGAGGAACCATTCTTTCGTTTTCATTGAATGAGCAGTGCACTTTTTGTTGTTTTTTTTTTTTTTTAAATCCAACATCTTTGGGCCATTCATTGTGCTGTTATCGAAAAAGACTTTGACATTGAATTTGTAGTATTTCTGTGTCTTTGACAGTTATGTTTAAATCTGCAGCATTTTAGCGTCCACAAAGTATATCCAAATCTATACACACAAGACTCAGACTGTAAATGAATGGAAATCCACTTACAGGGTAACAATATCTCAAGATACACCAAGTTTTTTGGCTGCAAACCGCTAACACAGCTGTGGAATAAAACTCAAGTTGGTATAACAGCTCAAATTAAAATTATGTTTCCAATTCTGTTTTGAGGATATTACAGCTTTTGGTTCCACGCCTTCTAGCACTGGAAGAATTGGTCTAAAAGAGAATATTGATGTAAATGATTTTAAATACAGTAGATTGATATTTTAAAAAAAGGTAAGCAGACAAAACAACTAGTTAGGGCTTGCAAAAATAAAGATCTGCAACAAACAGTTGGAATGTAAAGGCCAGTGTGATGTAAAACTAGCTGACAATGTAATGCGATCTTCACGACTGAGTAAGAAGAAATGCAGCGGCCCTTCAACGGTGTTACTTGGTGTGTCAAAAGGTCATGCACTGCTTTAACATTCTCCACTTTTGGCTCTACTCTTTATTCTTTAATGGTTTCCGACAAAGATGTTATGGATTCGCTTATAATAAAATATTCAAAGAACATTTTTGTTTTTAAGTCTCAAAAGAGTAGGGATGTTTAAAGGTCGTCTTCCATTTTGTTCCTGCAGAGCGGGTACTCCATCCTATCCAAGCAATACTGTAACGTCTGTGACACAGCCTACAATGCCTGCAGACGTCTTAAAATGCAGAGAGCGATGTGAGAGCACAACACGAGCAAGGTAGCATACCTGCGCAGTCACACACACACACTTGGTATGCGCACCCACTGGTTGTACTACCAAGACACCCCCAAGAAGATAAAGTTGAACATCCAGTCCATGCTTCAACATTCAGGGTTATGTAATCCCCTGAAAACTGGGTTTCATAATAAAAGTATGTAATATTGCTAGTATGATGTAATAACATCATACAAAGTAGGGCGCATTACTTACTGATGCAACTAAAAAATCATTTTCTGGGCTACTGTGTGAAAAAAAAGTCCTTGAGAGTCACCAATAGTGGTGGTTCTGCAGGCTATCTTTATAACAGAGGGAAATGTGTATTTTGCTGCCATCACACAACAGAAACTCATTCTTTAATTCACCTCCTGTGGTACTACAGGCCGGCGCTGCCACACATCCTAACTCGCCCCTGCACTTGGGTTTCTGTGCACTCATGACCCTCTCCTGCTCCAGGAGGTCACATATTTTGCTTATGTCAATGTCATCATTCCCAGAGATGGGCAATTGTAACTCTTCTCTCAGAGGCTGTGTGTGCATGTGTGCATGGGAGTGTGTGTGCGTGCGTGTGTGTACGCTTGCGCACGTTATAGGGAAGAGGGATAATGTGCAATGACAGTTGATGGTAAGCCTTTTAGCATTGTTACTAGGAGGGCGAACTTCATGATGTAAAGAGGCAGGTTACATTGACAGTCACAGCTTCCTGGCTCAAGCAAAATTTGTCATTGGCTCACCCTGTTAATAAAAGACAAAGGGGTGATACTATGCGGTTTATTAGACTAACGAACATTGACGGAACACATTGAGCGCCTAGGGGCATGCTCCTCTCTCCACAGTTGGCTGCCCCTGTCAAAACTCAGAACCTGCTGCTAGATTGACCTTAAGGTCAACGGGTGCCACTGGCGCTGTGGCAGCATCTCTGCTCCATGCAGCAACACGGCAATCAGAGAGAACAGCATCATACAAAACAAACAGAGAGAAAAAGTTAAACACCACAAAGCCCTATAATTACTGGGTTGGAGTGTCATCTTCATGCAATTCTGTAACCCCTTGGAGATAGGCCACATAAACACATGGTCACACAGCCATGTAGACAATGCCCTAAAGAGTAAAATATCCATTGCAAAAAATAGCCGCCTATGGCCATGACCTTTTATGAGGAATCAACGCGGCTGGCCGGCATACCGGTCTCCTGCCTGTGACATGGGCAAACGATGTATAGAGGCTGGCTGTGACTAATGCCGACCTTTCTGTGTTTGCTGTCATTGTCTGCGAGAGAAACATGACATTTGAACTCCCGGTCTGGCTTTGAAATGCGCAGGCTGTGAATTTGTTTTGTTTCCCTGTGCCTGCTACAGCATAGTGATAGCTGCCAATAGCTGCCATCACACATTAGCATTTCACTACGACCTCTTTCAAAGTCCATTATCAAGCATAAGACAAACCAGCACTGAAGACTAAAATGTGGAGAGTAATCACCTCTGCATCATATTGAGAGTGAGATGAAAATAGATGATTAAATATAGATATATAATTTTGATAATTATTTAGTATACAAGTTATAAATATGTTTATAGATCGCATACATAAGATTACACAATATAATGTACAGTATATGCATGTGACCTCAGATAATTTTTTTCATCTAATTAAATTGTGAATAAGACAAAAAAAAGTCAAAATAAAAAATATTAAAACATTAAACATAAATTCTAGATATGTGGCTGCTTTTTACATGGATACATGTCTGAACAAATACGGTCGGCTTTTCTCCTTGTACATCTCCTCAAAACAAATACAGCAGGATCCTCCGACACCCGAGGCATCAACCAAATATAACCAACCAGGCGCACACCTTTATGACTGTACCATTAAAATGTTTACACAGTTTTATACGGCTGAACAAAGCCACTTCAAAACAGGTAAACATGACCCACAAATGACCCCCGCAACTACCCTCAAGGGGTATATCAAAGAGCCCGAGTGATGTTGTGTTGTTGGTCTCAGCAAGTGTTAAGAGTGGGAACATGTAGAGTATTAAGTATTACCGCTTTCTGCCAGCTGCATATTCACAGGGGTACGGATGGTGATTGAAAAAATAATAATAATAATGTCCCCATTATATTGAATAATATAGATGAAAGCAGGAGGATTTGAGTCTCCGCTGGTATTGCAATATGATAAAATGGACATTAAGATCGCTAGGTTGGTCTAAATTGTTAGTCAGCTATTCCACCATCTGGATGATATTTAGTATCTGTGCAGTGCCTTTAGGAATTATTCAACTCCTCCTTTAACTTTTTCAACATTTTGTGGTTTTGCAGAATGAATTCAAAATGGATTAAACAGAGTTCTTTGGCAACAATCTACTCAAAATATACTAAGATGAAAAAGTGAAAACATGTTTTTTTAAAGTCTGCAAATTTATTGAAAATGAAAAACAGAAATATTTCATTTAAATAAGGATTTGGCCTCCTGAGTCAGTACTTTGTAGAATCACCTCTGGCAGCAATTACAACTTTGAGCAATCTTGGATAGGTTTGAACCAGCTTGGCACATCTAGATTCGGGATTTTCTCCCATTCTCCCTTGCTGATTTCCTCCAGTTCAGTCAAGTTAGACATGGAGCATCTGTGAACAGCTATCGTCATTTCTTCAAGCCATTCCACAGATTTTTAACAGGTTAAGTCTGAGCGTTGGCTGGTTCACTCTTGGACTTACATTCTTGCTCTGAAAACAAGAGCTCTGTGCTTAGGGTCATTCTCACTCTCACGCAGGTCTTTGGCATGCAGATGTAGGTTATCCTTATAAATTTCCCTGGATCTGGATTCACCCATTGTTCCTACTATCCTTACAAGTCTCAATACAGTAAAGTCACCTCAGCATGATGCCGATACAGTAGGTGATGAGATGTGTCCAGCTTCTCCTAACGCTGCTCCGAATTACAGCCGAAGAGATCAGTTTGTGTTTCATCAGACCACAGAGTCTCGAGTCTTTCTCATGCCTGTTTTCCAAACCCCAAGCTGCTGCCACGTGGCTTTTTTTTCAAATGTGGCTTCATTCTGATCATACTGCCATACAGACAATATTTGTAAAGACCTGCGCTGACTGTAGTGTTTCCAGCATGATCCCCCATTGCAGCTGTTAAATTCTCTAGTTGGATGACAATGATCCTTGGACTCTCAGTCACCTACGTGCTTAAGTGCTGCTCAGTTTGATCAGATAACCAGCCTGAGCAGTTCAGTATTATTTTGTGCTTTTGAACAACGGTGCTCTTATGAACAGCCAAAACTTGTGTGTGTGTGTCCTCCCACAATTTTATTTTTGAATCTCAAATTTCATGGTAGAGTTTCTGCTCTCCTGACATGAACAGTCAACTGCGGGATCTTTTCGGACACAATTTGGGTTTTCATCTTTTACTTAACATAGAACTACAAAAAACAATAACAAACCCACAAATATAAATACAAAAAAAAAGAAAAAAAATATAGGACCAGACACTCACAGACGGCCCGACATTGGCCAACAGCCAACTAAGAAATTTTTATGGATGGATTCACTTGATTTCATAGATTCTAACATTTCAACACAATTTGCCGCATGATTACACCTAACATGAAATTACATGTATTGCTATTGTATGTAAATCCATGTACATTACATCCATTTCTGTAACCCTGCTGAATATGCAGGCATGCAGACTTAGACTGTATCAGTCATGATAAGCCCTCCTGAAGGGGAGGAAGAGCTGACATGGAGAGGCAGCCCCCTTGAGATGCCACCAGAGTTCGAGCCTCATGAGGTGAGCAGCAGAAAGGTCACCAACCCGATCACACTCTCGGGGAGCTATGACACGGAGAGGGTGGTCTACAGTTGCATTCTCCCCAATCATTCAGCAGACGCCGTGATCAGTGGGAGACTGGGGAGCAGGCAGCAAGGGCCTATCATTCTGCCATGTTGTGACAGCGAGTGCCATCCTCAATGCTCTGCCGGTTGAGAGATGGGAGTGTCACGGCATGGCTTGACTGGCACAGTGTGAAGTGAGGCCTCCTCGGGGCACTCGTGTGGAAGGATCCATCGCAGCGGCAACGCAAGCGCTCAGCTTCGGCTAAAGTGTGTCAGTAGACTTCAATAATGCCCATCTGCTTTGTATGGACTTGATAACTTATTACACAAATATCCAGCAGCTTGACACCAAGTACAAACACCAAACAGACCAGCATGCGCGCTGCTATGGGTTCTCTAAAGACGATTCTCTAGACACAGAGAAGTGGCAGTAGCATGGTGCCTTTCTCTTTGGTATTCCTTTTCATGTGGAGTCAAGTAAACATGACCATAATAATGTAATCTAAATAATATATAATAAAAATAAATATAAACTTTTAGGCTGTATACAGACACTTGGAGAGAAACAGTAGCTGTGTGGTGAGAATTTGCAGTAGCAGTTCAGCATCTGAAAAATAAATGCATGTGATTAAATGCTGACAGGCATTTTTTTGGGCAATCATAATTTTTCAGAACAATATCTGGTTGTGTCCTTTCAGCCACATCTGTCTGCAATCTGGGATTTCTGGGATGTTCAAAATATTGAGCTGTCACATCTTTTTACTTCCACTACTGATCAGTTTGGGCCGGTCACTTTAAGAAAAAAGTCACAAAACAATTCTGTAACAGGCTATATTTGTTAACATTTTGGGTTCAGGATTTGATCAAGCACACCAAAACAAAACAAAACTAGAAGAACTAGATCTCCACCAGGCCTGTGTGGGGACACAGCCTTTATATAAAGTAGATAGTTGTTATTACTCTGTGCCACAACTTCTTGTAGAGAGGGTGAGAGGGGTTTCCCATGATGGCTTTGATTTTGTCCCTCGACCAAAGAGCCGAGAACAAATATTATAACTATTAGGCAAATTAGTCCGCTGACGTATGAAACAGTGACGGCTGTTTTAGACTCCATTTTTTACAGTCGGGAAGCATCAGGCGCTCGCTCTCTCTCTCTC
>OMLF01034791.1:1789-38923 GCA_900302615.1 Holocentrus rufus
TGGGGACGGAAAGAGATCCCGAGGAGACCGCTTAGCTGTCTGGCTCCCGTCGTGGCCTGGCTCCGGGGGACTCCGAGCTTAGCCTCTATTACCGGAGTATTTTCAGACAGGCAACAAGAAAGAAGAAAGACAGCAGGGGACTTGTTGTGTATATATTCCTGCTCCTGGATATTTATAAATAGTTCGTAGGATAAGGAATTCAATTTCCTCCAGAAGTCGTCTGTCAAAACAATGGCGTCTTATGTGGATAACAGCTTTCGCCAGGCTGTGATGATGAATCCGGCTGAAAGGACGCAACAGGTCAGATGAAATGCTTTATTAGCTTTATTACCGCTATCATTAATTAACACGGTTTCCTTCCGCAGTTTGTCGTCGCTGATTGGCTACATTGCAACTCTGTCACGTTCTAACATTGCAACATTGTTTCTCTGTGCAACTGTTGCCATTCAGCTTGTTCCAGTGTTAACGTATGGCTACATCCCGCTAAGCCCTCTATCAGCACAGATAATCAGGGCTACTTAACATAACATGAGCCACGGCCATAGTGGGAGACTAACCTAGCCAATGTAAGCTACCAAAACAGACGTCACCCCCACCCATTTTTGCTAGACCCCGAGATCATTCAAAGAAGGATAGTACTCCTTATCCGGGCCTTGTGTAAATATTCATTTCCAGGATGTGTTTTGGTGCGGATTTAGCATCCAGATTGAAATTGGCTTTACCGGACAATGCCGGTGACCTAATAGCGTTTGCTAAGCCACACGTTGTGTCCATCGTTGAAGCCCAGAACTGTCACTACAACACCACAGTATCGTCTGATACAGGCCCATAGTTTCCACTGGGAAGTTTGAGGCACCCAGTTGCACGGCTAGTTTCGGCTCATTCAAATGTACTGTGGGCTGTGGTTGTCTCCCATGGGCCACATACAGCCTTATACTCCAGTAATTATTCTGTAGAGGTACACACAATAAACTCTTTCATTTGGATTTAGCTATGCTTAAAGGTTGTAAAGATGGTATTATTCTCATAAGCACCGTTTCCACTGCAAATGGATCCTGTTGTAGCCAAGCTTTACACACAATGGGCAATCAATAGGCCACCACTTAAACTGGTGGCTACAGCTAGTGGCACAGCCACATGCCGGGCTATCTGACATTGAGGAAACAATTATGGTGTCATTGATGGCTTGTAAACTGCACCAGGCCCACAACATTTACAGGTTTCTCCACACTACAAGTTGTATCTGTGATAGATGTTACTATGGGTACGGAAAAAAGATTAGGAAACAGAAAATGGCCTTAAAATGATCTGTCAATTTAAATGGGTAGTTTACATTGCTTCGGTGGTATTACAAAGCTGGTGTCATCAATTCACATTGCCTGTATTGTTTCATCAGCTGTGGCGGTCCAATCTGTCATGTGTTCTTTTTCTGCTCACTGCATTTTGGATTTCATTGTATAAAATAGGATTAGACAGATATATTGATTTGCGTATATTACTATTAATTTACTGGCTTTTAATAGAAATTTGATGTTGGCCCATCTCTGATTTAATGGAGGTGAGGATATCTTTTGAACTCAACAGTTTCAGGGCTTGCAGTCTGTAAAACCTGCACCGAAACTTGTTTTATCCTGCTTGAAGAAGCTGCTAACCCACCTAAAAGAATGCCATTAGTATGGGTCTCAGTGGAGAGTTTTAGAGTCGCATCATAGCCTAAATGCTGTTTCAGAGTCTCTTCCAACCTGCCAAGGATAAAATCCAGGGAGAAAACTGAAAAATCACCAGATTTGTAGATTCTGATTGTCAGCACAACAGACTGTTTATCAGTCTCTTTAGTCCAAAAGTAAAGGTATCGACCTTCAAAAACCCTTGAACCCTAGTATGAACCCATTCCCCAGGCTGTAAGTGAGCATTTGTCCTTTTAAATGAAAGAAAATGTATGCAAAAATGTCAAATCATAAGATGAGGCAAACCGGCACTGTTTCTAAACAGTTTGTACTCTTGCAGTGTTTGAGGTCATTTAGCCATGGGGCAATGCGTGATGTCCTAACATCATTTTGGAAACCTTCAGAGACGCTTTGTCCATTTCGTCCTGTGCTTGTGTCTCAGAGGACTCCACAACTTTTGCATTGAATATCAAAAAAAAAAGCCAGGAGAGCCTATGGTGACTGGAAACTGAAAGCAAAACCAAGAGACATACTGAAAATGATGGTGACAATACTTTTCCAAACCTGTCTGCGGTGCTATTGAATGTCATGTGACTGCCGGTCTACCCTACTTTGTCTTTGAATAGTAACACCTTTCAAAACCTTCTTTTCAAACGTCCAGCCTGTGGTTCCTCCTGTGGTGGCTGACACAGTTTATCCTAATGGTGTTGGCAGGGCCTCTCTGTCAGGATTAGCTAACGGTTAGAGGGATCTGTCCTTATCGCTCGAGACTGACCACAGTGGGATTTGACCCTCATTGTCACATGGCAGGTTAAATAACTGGCCAGTTGATGGCCAGTGTTCTCTCTGGCATGGGCCCATTCCTCTGTTCGGTTTTGGACTGTGGCTGGAATTGCATTGAATTTTGTGGGCGGACAGAGTCAGTTTGATTAATTATCACGAAAAGAGAGGAAAGGGAGAGGGGCACATCTTTTCCAGTAAAGTAGGGCTGCACATTACTGTAGTTGCAGTATGTATTGTGATATATAGACACTGGTTTTGCTCTATAATTTACTTTTCAGTGCCTGTAAAGTGCTAAAATTCAAACTATGCATTGGGGAAAATTAGATGCTAATGCAGAGAGTTTGGTCAGTTTGAATGAAATGGAAGATGGAAGACATGCAGTTTGATTTGTTGGCTGTGGATTCTGCACAGCACCTAAATGCCGCGTCGAGAAAACTCTGGAAAGCAATGCAGTGCTCTCGTGATTTGGAAATCGTCATCGTTTATATCGTGATTTCTATATGTTTTCAGTCAATTGATCATTGCCTACAAATGCTCAGTTGATTAGGATTGACTGCAGTAAGTGCGTCCCTTTAACCAGTCTTTCCAAAATGTATGGCAACATGTCAAGCAAGGAGCAAAGTTTAACACCAAATTAGTCCCATTTATGTTACATTAATGAGCTGACAGTCCTATGCAGAGGAGTTCAGCGTCTTGCCCAAGAGCACTTGTACAGGACAGATGGCACTTGATGGATATTCTAGATGTGTCGCGGGGATTGAACCTGCGACCCCTCGTTTGCTGTTTCTCCATTTACCCGGCCTTTGAACCCAAGTCCTTCTTGTTAGCTCGTCTGTGAAGCTGCAGCAAGTAGCAGCATCCAAGACAGTCCAGTCATCTCTTTTCTTATTTAGCCAGGTGGTGAAAGCTAAAGGCCACAAACACACAGCGGTGACCCTGTGACACAGCCACATAGCTGGAAGGATAGGCAGCCTACTTTACATTTTTTCCCCATATTCTGGACCTTGATAGGAGATTAGCACGGGCTAGGAGTATCTAGTATGCAGATCATAGGGACTCGGGAGAAAGAAATTACATTTTTTGGCATTTCGTGGACGCTCTTATCTCCAGCGACATGCAGTGAATTCAACAGTAAGCTAAGCCTTAAATCCTAGGTCATCAACATTACAAGCAACCAGTAATAAGGAGTCCAAGAGCCCAGCCAAAGTGCCTCGATAAGCTACCACAGATATGGGGGTGGTTATGAATGATAAAAAAAAAAGTTCTAAATAAAGAAATAAAAGCCAACACACAGCCACAGTTTTTAGCTCTCTTTGCAGCAGATCAGTTGCAGATTCAAAGGAAATCGTTCACTGATAGTCATACAGATTGTAATGCTACATAATTGCATGTCAGTGTTTTTTTACAATCTGTATTTTAACAGTGGATAACTGGCATTTTGGTAATGTTGAAGCGTTTTATTTCATTTGGAATTTCTGCTGTAGTTAAAAATAAGATAAGATGTAGGCAAAGGTGCAGAGAGACAGTTTTCAGTCAGTTTTGGTAGTCATGATCGCAAAATGAGGAGTGTCATTTCAGCCAGGGTTGTGCAGCCTTAACAAATGAAACGACAGGTTATAATAGACGTGTAAAGGAAACAGTTGCTACCGGTTGTATAATGACTGATGAGTGCGAAGCCGCCCTGTCTCTCAGCATCCTGCTCGGCACAAGCAGGAAGAGGAAAAGCGTCAGGATGCTTTTTGAACTTTAGCAGGAAGCAGGGCTTGACAACAAACCCTTTCCCCCCCTAAAGCTGTGTTTTTATATTCTGAAGCTGGCTGTTCCTGTGACCGCCATCCTATTTTTGTCATCGCGTCAGAGGCATGTGAAAATCTATTTACAAACCCTACAGATCGCTGGCACAAAAAGTAGGAAGGACTTCTGTGGCAAGTTTCTGCTCGAATGCTGGAATAGTGTCGACTTTCCCAGGCAGAGTAGGATTTTCTAATTTCCGAAGCTCCCCGTCCGTTCCGTTAATTCAAGCGCCGCAGCCTTGGCCTCTCCTTGCGATCTGCTAACCCTGTAGAAGTAAAGTGATGTCACATGTTATTCTTGTGTTGAAAGTGGAGGCCGAGCGCTGGCTGTAGTGGTTACACACAGCGCGGTCACAGTGACGTATTCACCCCAGTTTAAATACAGGGGATGATTTCAGGAGGGGAAAAAAGTACCAAATGCACCAATGGATGCTGTCCACACTGTAGATCAGGCTGCATCCCAGCGCTGCATCTGATTGGCTCATTTTGAGTCATGCTTTCAATCTGACACTGACATTATTTTTTCATGACAGTGAGATAGTAATTTACCATAGTACTCACTGGCAGTCAGCGGGCTCGTAAAAGGTATTGATTATTGTGTTAAAAATGTTCAGTGTTATGGCTGTACAGGGAGCAACTGAAATTGCCGGTTTCATCTTAAACCGTGAATCATCTTTTAACTGCAGGAAGATGGCATTTACAGTTGTTTTGTCGGGCCACAGGGAATAAAGTTACAGATAAATGCCCGATACGAGGGAGGGATAGAAGCGAGACTATATTTGCATTCCAGACACTGTTGCTCAGTGGAATACAGCAGGACTGTTGTGTGGTCCTGTGCGCCCGTTGGTAGCGAAATCTAATAATGAGAGGACCAATCCAGTCCGCTCGCTGTTTAAATGTGCCAGTGAGATATAAGAAAAGTCAAACACACACTCGCTTTCACACCACGAAGCATCATTCAAGATCAGTGGAGCACTAAATCCAAGTTGGAGCTCTTAAATGTGGTTGTATGTTGGTGCACCTCTGCTTTTTTCTTTGCAACCTTGTAATTTTTCCACACTGTTTACTAAGGTAGGTGGCTATCGGGATTTAACTCTCAAGTAGAGATTTCAATTCAAACTTAATTTTAAGTGCAAGAATCCACCATCTTGCACAGTTAGATGTCATCAATTTGTGATGCTCAGTGCATCCCAGGGGTTATTTTGTGATGAAGCATTGTAATTTACTTTTTTTTGTTTGGCCTCTTTCCTTCAGCTTGATTTATCTACTTCTACTTCAGTTTGTGACTTCCTACATTTCCCAGAATATCTTTCAACAGCCCCAGAGAAGGTGCCTCTCTGTACTGTTTCAATGTCAGCGGCGGAGACTGATAGAAATACTGCGGTGCGTTTTTCTAGTGGAGAAAATGTGAGAGCGAAGAAAGAGCAGTGATGTGTGGTGCGCTGTGCCGGATTGTTCAAATAAAAGTTGGTGTTATATTTCACGCTCCTGACGACAGATCCACCAAGATGCAAGCTGCGGCTGCATTGCATAATGACGCCACTGGCAACCACTGAGGCTGCTGTCAGCGCAGATATTGGTATCTGCCTCTTGATCTATGGAATTATCCCTGCATGACTGTTGAACACCAGTGAAAATTGGTGAGTCTAGACAGAAGCTGTTGCTGTGAGGGGCTGACACCAAAACGTGATGATGATCACTGTTGATGTTTTAGATCATTGAAAAATTTTCTCTGCCATTAAACTCCATTGTGGCTGCATGGAAAAAATCTTCATGTCATGTCACGTTGTTTACGTTCGGCCACATTTAGAAGAAAAATTCAGCACAAACAAAAAGGGCCTAGAAATTCAGCGTACAGTGGTGTTGAAAGTATTTTAGGGTGGAATTTTCCTTTAAGGTTGCATGTGATAAAAGTGCGTTGTTTGCCAAGCGTGCCCAAAGTATAATAGATCGCCTTTAGCAGAATCATTTATCAATGTTCTCTCTAAGACAATAGAAGGTAAGTGGAAGATGAAGTAATGCAATTCCTAAAAATGTTTATCAGAAGACTCCACACTGGCTTCCTTTGCAGCATTCTGTGGGTGTAGCTGCCTTCAGGTTCTGGTCTCCGATGCAGGCGTATTAAGGTGATGTATCAGGGTGCACTATTCTGTTTCTATGACTTTGCAAAACTTTTTTTTTTTTGTCATCAGTTTCCGCAGAAACAGATGCATTGCTGCCTGTAGCGCACAGGGAGCCCTTCCCCTCACTCCCACACTTCGAGCTACATTTCATAGGAAGCACAATAACTATATGCAGTCCTTTTAGAAGCATTGCCCACAGTCATATGTTGTTCCAACTTAATCTCATGCATTGTTAAGTCAGATCAAATGCATGTTTCAGTTCCTTATGTTCGCATTCCGGTGAGATATTTTTGAAGCAAAGAAAAACAACTCAGTCGTCGCAGGCCCCAGAAATTCCTTTGGCCTTTGCAGCAGAAGGCAATAGACCTCATGCCACTGAGCGACCACAATCTTTACATAACTTAGCCCGAGACCCACTTGGCTTGTTGGGGAGCCTCAAGAATTAAACTGTTCCCAACGCGCGATATTTACTTGACTGCTATTGAATTACATCGCTACTTGCAATGTCTGTCATTAAGAGTTTCATTCTCAAATGAGATCTCTACCATTTGGAAAAAGTGACACGTACTCGTATAAAAAAAAGATTGATAGGGCAATTGAAACAAATTACACGATTTAAAGTGCAGTAGGTAGCTTAAATCCTTGGCTGACAAAATTATGCCACTTTAGACCAATGCCCTCAGAAAACAGACATTCGAGTTTAGGTAAGTGAGTTTGAGGCAAACCAGAAAGCGCTTGTAGAACCATCAGAGAGCAATTAACAATTATCAAACAAGCAGAAATTTAAGCCTGGGGTAGGTTACAAATGTAGTATTTTTCTGCTTCATCAGAATGCAGAACAGTGGCAGAAAAATATATATATAAAAAAAGTGGCTTGACTGAAACACTTCTGCCAAAAAACAGTTTAACCTACAAGTGGGATATTGTTGCAACAGGCTGAGGGCAAAGACAGAGCAGCCTGTCTGATATGGAGTGGCCCCTTTGACCAGCTATTTGGGTCAGTTAATAGATAGCCCCAGTTTCCTCCAGTGATAAATAATGCGTTGAAATGCGTTTCTGTAAGCGTGCTACATCAAAATATAGCAAAGGCTACGCTTATCAGTAAACCGTTTATCCGCGACGGCTCTTCCTTGGAGGCAAACGCCAACTTCAGCTGTTTCATACAATGCAGGAGTTGTGCGTCCCACCAGACCGTTTACCAACAACATTCAGCAAAGCCACATATGCATCGCGTCTGCTGACACAGTTGAATTTGCTGAATGATGATGTTTTCACAGCGGTGAGTACAGTTGACAGCTCCAGTGATAAAATCTAGTAATGGCATGGAAGTTCCTTTTCGCCACTGCTTGTTGCACACCATTATGGGGAAACTGTATTATTTGGCTCAGAGGGCAGCAGACATTATGCGACTCGTGGTGTGTTGTGAAATATGTGGCCAATATCCCAGGGGTAGAGAGGACCCGGATGGCATTAGTGTGTTTGGTCTGTCTTTCCAGTGTTGGAGAAAGACGGTGGCAGAGGTCTGCTAAAATAGGCCTTGGAAAGCAAAATCCTCTGAGTGGCCACTCATGTCTCACTTAAAAAAGTTGGTGCGCTCTCTGGAAAACTGCTCTGTGTGCAACTCCGCTTGCCCCAAATCCTCTGTCAAAGCAGCACAAGTCTTATTGTTGCCTTTTATGATTAGACTCTTGTTCTCAATTTCCCGCAGCCTGAATTTCTACACCTGTGCAGATATACTTGGCAAAATAAGAGTTGTCAATCAAATAAATTACATGTTCTGCTGATTAAGTAATGGTACTAGTGGCATTATAAATCAATCAGTCAAGTGTTTTAATTCCAAATCTTTTTACTCTTTGCACTATTTACATGCTCAACTAATGCACTGCCTGGATGGCATGTGTGACGCATGGGGACATGAGATTGTAAATTCACTCCGGTGGTGTCAGTGCAGCCTGAGTGCTTGTCCACACTGTTCGCTCCACCAGCTTGTCAGACCGTCTGAATGTTCCCCACATATTTTCATGCATGTGGTGTTTATAAATGAGCGCCTAGATGAGGAAATCTAATGTTTTGGAAATGATCCTTCAGCTCTACAGTGGTAATAATAGTAAGATAAACAAATACTAGTGGTTTATGATACTAGTTTATGAGTAAAATTGCCTTTTGGCCTCCTGTGCAGCAGCGTCACACTCTGACGTATAACCCTTCCTGTTGGCGAACTGCTCAGATTTGAAGTGGATCAGATGGTGAGCTGATTAATTTGTGTAATTACAAGTCTGAAATCCCACAATGCAAGTTCACCACACAGCTAATGCCTGTTTACCAAATGTGTAACAATAGCATTGTGGATGCTGTCTGTTACAGTAACAGGGTCATGATCTAGGCAGCATTATTAGCAGCGCTGCAAGCTATTGATACAGTTGTAATGCTGTTGCTTTTTGAAGATTCCTTTTGCTTTTCTACATATTTTTTCTGGCGTTGAGCAATTGAGAGAACAAGAAGGTAAGATCTTAATGCTCAGAATTAGTTGAGTTTGAAGGAAAATTTAAGATTGAAATTGTGCTGGTCAGCAAAGAGTTTTAGACTTGTAGATGCTGTGTGTGTTTGGCTTGTGTGTAACAGTGTTTGCAATGGCTGCTGCTTAAATATAGCGGTATGCACTGTTTAGGTGGTGCATGAGGGAAAAACAGCGTGCACTCGTACATCAGGCAGTATGATAAAAGTCAAGCAAGCATCCCCCAACTTGAGGCTGGTGATGCTGTATATCCAAATACCAGGACACAGCTTTCTGATTTTCTAAGTGCAGTGGCTAAGTCAGCGCATGAATTAAATATTGTGATCGGTGACTCTCAGCAGCACTGTGCTACCACAGTTTGTACAGTCAGCTCGGTTTAACTCACTCCAGTTACCACCTAAGCACCTAAAAAGTTCTAGTGCACTTGTTTTATTTTGGCTCAAAGCATTGTGCAGACCTTTTTGCTGTCCACCATGCATTAAGTTTATTGCTCTGCAGAAAACAAAAGGCAGAGTCTATTGTCCTGCTCTCCTGTTGAAGTTGTAGCCAGGCTCATCAGCACTATGCCTTCATCAAAACTCCTCACCTCAACACCCTCCTCAGTCTGTTTTCATGGCACTGAGTGTTTTATGAAAGATTTTGCTGCATCCAGTATGTATCAATCTAAAGGATGTTCTATGCTATAAGCACTTTTAGGATATTGATACACTCGCACACTCGCCGCCGCTCTGATTAAATTAGATTTGACAGTGTAATTGAGTCAGTTGTCATCTTTTTTCAGCTCCCCTCTGCTGTTATGATTTGGATGTCTGATTCAGCAGATCTGACATGACTTACTGATGGGAACAGATTTTTAATAAGCATATGGCACGGCGATCACTTCTTATCATTGTGGTACTAAAATGTAACATTGTACATTACATTTATATTGAATTTTAAACATGCAACTGATGCCCTTATCCATTGCAACAAAGTTAAATTCCTTGATCACCCACATTAAACACATTAACCTGTTTGTTCATTTTCCTATGTACAACGAAAAAGTGCTAGTTAAAAAAGCACAAAGCGAGTGCTTTTTTCTTTGTTTTTAAAGCTTGTACTTTCAGTTTTTCAAATCATGTTCCAAATACATACTAGTGGAACCCATGCAGCCTTATTAAAAATTAAAAAAAAATGTTTTGGATGAAGTTTACAAAGCTACTACTGTTTATGATGCTGTGATTAGGGATGGACAGATATATTGGCAGACTGTCCATTTATCTGCAAAGTATTTTTCTTGCCAATATTTGTCTGACTGTTAAATTTGGAATTTTTTGACTTTTTTTTAATAGTATTGTGTCATTTACAATACTACAATACCCACTTATTTATCTGTAGATATGTCAAAAAAGCCTGCATTTGTATTCCAGTTCTCACAGATATTGATCGGTGTTGGTCATGGATTGGAAGGTATCAGATATTGACCTCATAAAACCCTATTGTTCCATCTTTAGCTGTGATGGTAAACATAATGGCATGTTTACTACCCATCAACCCTAAACGTACATGCTGTTTTACTAACTGTTATTCCTTGTGACGTTGGCCTGACCAGCCAATCTGTAACCTGTTAAACCTATTAGCTCCACCAAGAGCCTCTCCTCTGTGCTCAGCTGCACCCTGCTGCTCTGCAGCGCTCATCGCTCTCATGTTGGCCTGATAATAACCCGTCATGGTCAAGAATCACCAAGGTTCCTCTGGCTGTCATGCCTCATTTTATTTTATTTTTGTGAAAAGTCTTTCCAGTTGGTGCCCAGCCCTGCTGTTGAGTCATGCAACACTGGATGTGCTGGATGTGTCTTTGATCCTGACGCGGCCTGTCATGCCTTATGCTAACAGTGGTTAACTATCAGCTGAGACAGTGAGCGTGTGATTGTTTGACATGTGAGCTGAGAGAGATGATTCATATCCACCCTTTTTACAATCCGAGCATGAGCGAGAACAGCTGTCATTGTTAATGGATGCCATTGTCACAAACACAAACTGCAGCCGCAGCAGTCCTCGAGTGCTGCCGGTGGGAACATCAGGATTAGCCGACGGTTAAAAGAAATAACAAAAGCAGAAGGCGAGGACTAAGCCGCGCACAACATTGTTTTTCCCAATTAAATAAATAAGCGATTAGGAATATTGTTGTTCCACTTCCTGTGCCCTGTGGAGCGGATTGGACCAGAGGTGTAGGGTATCTGCCTTGTTGAAACCTTATCTATGTAATTGGTCCCTGAGGGTTTGTCTGACCTGTAGCTGGTCACGTTTCCAAGCCTCTAACCCTCCGCCCCTCCGCTGCCCATCAAGGAAAATGTCCGTTCATTGCCAAGGCCTCGGCCCTAATCTGATTCTCGACGGAATGTTTGACAGTTTCTCCCTGCTTCCTGCTTTTGGGAAGAAGGGGGATGATTATCTTGGCTTGCCCGGACTGAACTTCTGATTACATTCTCTTTCTAACGGCTCTGAGGCCGGGCTGAGCCTGACAGCCGTCCTCAGCTCCGCACGGCACTCTCTCCTCCTCCTCTGAAGCTGAGGCCTGTTCGCCCCGAGTCTTTAAGGTTTTACCTCTCAGACAGGTTTGTGGAAATTGGTGGCAAACTTTGACCTGCAACACATATTTTGCGGTGAACTGCTCCCCTTTTAATGATACAAGCACCTTAGTCAACATTGATTTCACTCACTTTAATGGCACACTCTTCTGCCGCCATTCAGGTAATAATTTGTCACTAATTGCCAGGGTGGCAGTACATTAACTGTGTGATTTACAACTGAGCATCAATTATTAAAAGCCATTAGCTCATCGGAGCCTCGGACCTCGACCGAGATAATTGACACTTGCCTTGGCTGACCTCAAAGAGGCATCCGGAGCCAGACGTTTTCCCATATGGCCCACTGTTTCCTACCACTTAAACCGTTCCTGCTGAGACCAGAGCCTTTTCATTAATCATTCTTGTCACAATTAGCATGCAGATCTCCTTATGTGTTATGTAGTCTTGATGGAACAAAGACCAAGTGTCAGAAATAGGTGTTTGCATAACGCCACATAAGCAGTTCTTGTTGCAATGGCGGATCCTTGTACAATCTTCTTAAAGTAGCACATGCTCGTTTGTGATTGAGTAATTTGGTTAGCTCTGCTTCTCTTTTTCAAGCAGGCGTTCACGCTGCACATATTGCTGGAAAATGTTGTACATAAGACCTTGGGAGAAAATATTGCCAGAAGGACTGCAGTCGCTCAAACCTACAGGGCTTTACTCAGTGCCAGAGAATCAGTCAGAATGGCAAATAAAGGCGGCATGTAATATGTGCTGTTTTGTGCTTTTCCAACAGTTCAGTGAATGTATTTTCACAGCAGCATCATGCACACTGTTAATGTGATGCTGTATCAAGAGTGAATAGCGGTACATTATTGCTCATCATAGCTGATGAGTCAGTCACCACTGCATATTTGGTTTAAATACAGTGAAAACTCAAAAAGATGGGATTTCGTTCCGGTGACAGTTCTGATGATGGATACAGAAGAGGAAGATCTTTACCATTTGAAAAACAAAATGGTTATGTTTTTACAACCTGGAGTCTCTATAATTTCAGATAATGAAATTCATTTAATTATTTTCAAAATCGATGCATATTATTGTGCAGCTGAACTCTTTCTTTTATAATGTATTCCTGGTAGTGCCCATGTTATGGTGCCAAACGCCCCTACCATATATCATCTTGTTCCATGTTGGGAATCTTTGGTCCCACAGTCTTCATTATTATACATTAATTGTCATTGTGTGACCAAAGGGTTATTTCAGATCTAATCCCTAGTGCCTATTGAATTTAATTAGTCTAAACTTGTTTTCATCTGCTCATTTGCATATTACCAGGCAGGGCTGAGGTTAGGCTGAGGCACAAGCTAATAATGGCGCCCGGTCCTGTCAGTGATGGCATGGGAATAACCCAGTTTGTTGGGGAGGATGAAAGGAACTCATTGACAAAGTACTTTGTTCGGCTGCTATGATTGAAACTTGATTCATGTGGTTCTGTTGGTTAAATAAATAATCTGCATTTGTTTTTCAGGAAAGAAGAAAGGGGTGTTTTTTTATTCAGTGTTTTTTAAACAGGTTACAAGGTCATAAAAATGATGATGTAAATCTTTAAGTATAAGTAAGAAAAAATGAAGCCAAGTTGAAAAGAAGATTTTTGAAGCTTTTAACCCTTTGGTAGTCATACAGTTCAGTGATCACCCTGACTCCTGTCCAATTAAATTGCCTGTAAATTGGTTGTTTGACATGATAAATTACACACAGATTGGTGCAGTACTCTTCCTCATTGTCATTTTCATAGAATCTAAACCTCAAATATTCATTGTAACAGAAATAATACTTGGTTCACAGACAGAGTTTGAACAATCATAACAAATACCTCATTATAAAAACAACACTGGCGAGTTGCTCTGACCTTAGATGGCATCAGTAGATTGTATTGTTCCTTGTATTTGTTTTGTAAGGCAATCCTTTTATCACTGAATCCTCTAATAGACTATCACCAGCAGGCTTTACATGAAAAATTGATGTGATCATTTCAACTGTAATTCCAATAATTGGTAAGAAAATTGACTAATTGCAGTAATAACTGTCACTTGCAGAGATCACTGTGAGAAGTGATGGCGATAGTAAAATACATATTGATATTTTCTGCCTCTTCACTTACAAACTACGCAATAAATAAGGAGAAAGTGTAGCATGCAACCCAAATTCTAGCGGGTCATTTAGGGTCTCTTTCTATCTTTGAGCAGATCAAACCCTGCAATGCAGCCAACTTCCTAATGTCATGAAATATTACTCAGCTGCAACTCACATGGAAACAGTGTCCTCATTGTACGTGTGATAGACCCGTTGTCGATGAGGCAGCGTTTTGTTATACTCACAAATCAGCCCAAGTTTCGACCCGCTCGCCTTCCCCATTCAGGCCGAGTTAGAGAGTTTAGTCTTATGCTAAATCAAGACTGTATTTGATTGTAATTGGAGGGAAAGATGCCGGCCATTCATGCATGCTTCCCTGTAGGCTCTGGTGCTTTGAATCCACTGGCAAGTGTGGGTCCAGCACAATGGCTCCCTGTTACAACCAGCTTCTGCTTGTCAAAAACTGTTAAAATCACAGCAATTATATTGTCGCTGCACTGGGAATAACTGTTTTAGCTAACTTGTACCAACTGCAGTTGTACCTATGCCAGACAGTCTAAAACAAAGAAATGTATTATGGCTTCACCCAATGAATTACAATCTACCATCTATGTTCATTTATGTTTTATAGAGTACAGTATGCAAAAATAAATGACAGTTGGTATTCTGTGATAGGAGAATTACCAATAATTTCATGGGGCCTTTTTTTTCCAAATCCTTTTTTTAGCTTTACGAAATGGCTTTTCTCATTCCTTTGACGTGACTAGCCTGAGCAATGCCAAGAAAAGGGAAAGCCCTAAAATGTGACTGAAGTCCAGAAAGATCACAATGGGCCCAACATGGTTCGCCATGTTTCTTTTGTAAAACATCCTCAGGATATAGCCTGAAATCCCTGTCCGTCTGGAGCTGAGGCCTATTTTCGTCCCAAGTGAAGTGAAAAGGCCTTGGGTGGGATCATAAGGCAACTCTGTAAACAGGAAGCCTCTATTGAAGACCAGGCTAGCTGGGCACACCAACGCGGTGCACATAATAAACACAGGTTGTAAAACTAAGTGTACATTTGTTTTTTTTCCCCCCAGTCAAGTCAGGTAGTGAGTAATTCAACACTTTGCCCTTGAATCCTGAGCCGGCCGTGAGCAGGACTTGACACTTCCAATGCCAAAAAAATCCTGAACAGGATATTAATGCACGGCTCAAGATTGCACTCTGATTATTGTTGATTGTACATGGTTTCACACAGGAAGCACTGCAGGTTAAGAAAGACAAGCTTGAACACGCTAGGAAATGAGTATTAAATGCCACTCGCAGCACCCGTATCTCTTTCTAGCTGGTGTGACCTTAGCTGGCTGCTCACCAAAAACATCATCAGTTCACAATAACCAGAGTTTTTTTTTTTTTTTCAGAGGCTTCAGGAAACAACACCGCCATTGTCTCCTTTTTGGATAGAAGGTTTGCAGTGTGATAATCACACCCCTTTAGTGAGGGAAGTGAGGAGTCACACCTAACACAAGCAAACGCTAGACCCCGCTCTATTGTGGCTGCAATTTTGAAAGAGCATTCATGACAATGTTGTGTAGTCACTAACAAAGGCAACGCTGCTGGCTGGCTCCCAGCTCTCAGGGAACATGCTGTCCATGTACTGATAGGCCTGAATCCCAGAGACCCTCTGGACACACTCCAAATTTGCAACCACTGACTGTCATTGCCAAGGTTGCATTTAAATTTGAGTGTAGGAATTTAGTGCCCCAGATTGGCAAATTGAACACAGTGCAATTCAAGTGTTTTTACCTAAAATAGCCTTTTTGTTTAAATATGATTTTGTATTTTGAGGTTTTTAAGAGCATTTGTACAAACCATAATCTCCTGGGTCTGTTGAATCAGGCGGTGTTCATTTTTCCCCATGTGGCCTTTTTAAAGTGTTATTAATGTTTATTGCTAGTATTAATTGCAGATGTAATAAAATATATTATTTCTTTTTATAAAGTGTTTTCAGTGAGGTATTGGCAGTGTCCAGAAATTCCGTTTCTGTGTTTTGCCAGAAACCAGTTGGGAGGGTCGTTTCGCTCAAATAGGAGCAAATTCATCTTAAGTGCTATTGATCAAAGCACGTCTTATTGTGCTGCCAGCCAGAAAGTCAACACGACTTTGTTTAAGAGGGTGGTTCACCTCATCAGTTGCAGGAGACGTCACCATTTTTCACTTTAGATTTCCTACCAACAAAATCCCATGTCCGTCTGCTGACTACAGAGCGTTTGTGGCCTTGGGGCCCAAGAAGAGAAATCTGGCTCTGATGAAAGCCTTTCCCGTCGTGAAAGAGTTTTCTCGTTGTTCCTTAGCAACCGCGCGGCGCAGTAGCATTGTAATGCTGGAATTACTTTGCACAGACGGCTGTGGGAGAATCTGCAAAGAGTTGAGATTGATTATTGAATTCCATAAATACTCCGACTGGGGAGCTGAAATCTGCGACGGAGGAGAGGTTGAGGATTAATGATGTTAAAGTGCAGGGAAGGGACCAAATGGATGCAGTCACAGCATAGTATTGAACCCCGCCGGAGTTGGGTCTTAGTGTTATTTTTCTCCTATTGTGTAACTGTGGCGGATTTCATTAGTAACTCTCCTCCAGCGTTTGGCTTCTATTTGTGTCAAGATAATTGGGCAGAAGAAAGGGAAAAGCTGGAACTGTGCGTTTTTGGATCAGTCAGGCCACTCAGCAAACCATTCGCCCTGGGAAGATTAAAGCACATCCCTGTCCCATTTTACCCACCCTAGCCATTTCTCCTTGTTTTGGCTTTGAGTCTTCATGAATTGATCTTTATTTGATGTTGCGTAACTTTGTGATGATTGCGCCGTGCCTCTTTGAGGTCTTTGTTTGGGCGAGATGGAGCGAGTTTCATTTGGCCGGACAGTTGGCTTTGTTCCCAGGTTTGGACCTGCAACGATGAGGTTGAGTGGTGGAGTTGAAAGATCCTTTTGTTTTGTGGATTGGTCAGAGTTCACCATTGAATCCACATTGGATCATGGTTGCGGTTAGGACTCCACGATTATTACTGAAATGATAAGCATGATTGTTCTGCTTGGTATTGTCATCAAAATTATTCGTCTTGATGATTGAAATAAATTATTTTATTACCCCCTTTGCATCCTATTTTAACATCTTAACCATTTTATGAATCGAGGCTACATTCTGAATATAATAAAAAGATTCAATATTGCTGATACACCAGTGTTCTGCAGTCACTTGTAGCTGAAATGATTGATTATGTAAAGGATATAAATTTTAAATATCTCCTTTAATATTTTATTATCCAAAGCAACACATAGGTGTATGATATTGGGAAAAAAACACTGTCCCATTTCTATTCTGTTCTGCTGTTATGTAACTGGAACAGAGCCATTGTTGCAAGTTATGAACAAAAAAAAGCATTCAGTACATGAGTATACATTATTAATTGTGCAGCCTTTATTGCAGTTTGTGTGCTGAGGCTGTTTGCACTTGGCTGACAGCGGTTGACTCTGAATGAGGTTGTGGTCAGAGTGGCGGTTGACATGTTACAACACTGTGGTCACAGACTGTGTTAAGAGGAACTAGAATAGTTCTTTGGTAATATATCGTCTCCTTCCACTTCTAATAAAAATGCTCACGAGTTCGAGGTGTCACTGTCAGGCATTTTCATTTTCATTCATATCAGACTGCAGATAAAAAACACTTCTGACATGATGGCTTCCTGTTTGGGCACATACAAACGGATGTGTTAAAACAAAATCAACAGCTCAACTCTTGTCCTCACGACTGCCCCAAGATCAAGTTTCTAAGCCCTGTGATACATGATGTGCAAACACAGCTGTACACAAAACACTGGTATTAGCCCTAATAGGAATACATCAATACATCAAAGACCAAACAGCCTCAAGCTCTAAGTCCACACAACTGAGGAACATTTGAGCAGTGGATTAAGGTTGTTTTTTCATTAAATTATTTTCCTCATAAAGTCTGACATTTCAAATCTTTATTATAATTTATCTTTATTTAATAATCTCCATTATAATTTATTCTTGTGATACCCTGGATATCTTTGACTTCTTGCCCTGTGCAACAACACTCCAGTAACGCCGTGTGCAACCGACTCTGCGAATAGGATTCAGCGCTAATTAGCTAGTTGTGAGTTCCTGTATCAGTGTGACTTGACTAATTTTGTGTGGATAATATTAAAACAACACCAGATTGAAGACCTGCAGGCACGCTAATGCTCACTTTGCATGGACAGCTTGCTTTGTTGTCACCCCCAAGGGCACAACAGAACAGTAGTGCGGTGTCGTCGTGTCCTAACAATGGTTATTGCGGTTTCTAAATTAATGATCGGTCCAAATGCACAAAGCACAGAATTGCTTTTGCTCATCTCACAGAAATGTGTTTTTGTAAATCAGCAGACCTACATTGATATTGGTCTAGTTAATAAAAGCTCTCTACTTTGAATATAAATAATAACACAACCACTTTTGAGCTCCTACCCCAGTTTTCACATTTTGCATAATAAATCATGCCTCGCTATTTAGCTCTCTGTATTATCTATGGACTGAAACTAACACAATGGCAGCCTTTTTGGTTGGTAGAAATGGCAGGTGAGCACTGTCATGAATTATGTATGTTTGTTTACAATCAATTATTAAAGAGATGTTTGGTTCTTGTCATAGAGCAAGGACAGGGGGCTGTAAAGTTTTAAGAATTACATTAATGGGAATTAATTTTACAGTTGCCTCAATGAAATTCGGATGACCGTTTTTGTAATCCTTATGTTTTTGGTGCACGGCAACTGAAATATTCACTTAAGTATTTGCAATTGCGTCAATGAAATTTATATAGAAGTCTGGAACATTTAAGCATTATTGTCGCCTATAATTTTGCTGAATATTTACAGTATATAACTGTATGTGCTGCATAAGCTGGAAAATGTTGAAGCATACTGTGATTTTAGCTTGGACTTAAGCTTTTCTTCTTTTTTTGTGATAATTTGCTATCAGATTACAGATAACATGCACTCATCATAGTGAGCTACAGCAATAACATAAGCATCCATCTTAACTCTGTGAGGTGTGTTTTGACAAGCCACCATGACACACAAGATAACTCTTTACATAACATGATATCTATCGTTAGTATCTTTGAGGTTTGGCTACACAAAGGTTGTTGCTATCTTATTCAAGGCGCGCACACACACACACATACACAGACCAACGTCCATGCCAGAGGCTGCAGCACCTCAAAGCAGATGTGCCGGCGAGGTCAGTAACCCTGTGCCTTTGATTTTGACATGCAAATTACTAAGAAATTCATGATTGTCTGTGAAACAAGAAAACAGGCACGCGCACTCAGCCTGTTTGTTCATTTGAGTTTTAGGGGGAACAACATGCACAAACACAGTGGAAGCAGCTTTTTATTTCTTTGACCCTCCCTGTCTTATGTGCTCACTCCCTGTGCAAAACACATGTAACCCTTCATAGTTGCCTTGTCACATGACCAGCCTGGAGCAGCTCCCCTACAACAGACACTGGGGACTCTCCCCTTTTAGTGCTGCACAGTGTTGACCAAAAAAAAAGGATATTTTTTGGAGCAGGAATGAAACTCTTCAGCTGCAGAAAGCAGGGATCTGCTGGTACTTGTGTTGTTCCGAATGCATCCAATTTGCATGCTTCAGGAGGCTCGGCGCACTCTGGTTCTTAAGGGTTTTACGCTGGCAGCTCAAGTAGGTGGTGTTAAGCTCATTCACATGCCTCTCTGATTCCTGTTCTAGCCAGTTACCATGTCCACCGCCGGCCTGATCAGGGTGGGAAATAATCTGTAGACAGCAAACGATTTTAAAACTCAGAATAGACCCACTTTATTGCCTGTGCAATCAGTCACCTCAGCGGGCGACTAACCATCACTCAGGAGTTTTATTAGTTGGTGAAATAGTGAAAGTGGCTGATGACTGAATGCACCAGATGCTGTGGCCCATGGGCAAAAAAGAAAAAAAAATCCCTGCCCTGCTGTCTTCTTAAACTCATGCAGACAGGTGGCGGTGTAAGTATAATGGGTTATTGAGCGTCAGATGCATAAAGGAGTGAGAGGATGTTGAAGAGGTACCATGTGTTGCATTAGCTTAGCCTGCTGAATTAACACCAAGTTCTTAATGTTGACAGGACTGCTAATTAGCTTTGTGTAGTGTGTGCCAACCTCATTCAGATGGCACATGGTTTTAGTGTAGTCTTAGTGACAAAAACGTGAAGGACATATGAAGACGTTAGATTCGATCCACAAGTTGGAAACCGGTGACACTAAAATAATAAAAAGCAAAAGATTAGCTGCTAAAGGACAATAAGTATTTAATTTTCTTGGGCGATGTTACTGACTAGATGATATATACTAACTGCAGGTAATGCTGTTTTTCCTCAAATTATTGCAGTGTTCACTCTTCCACCCTGCAAGTGATAGACTCTGCTATCCAAGTGTATGTTATGTTTGGAAAACAGGCACCCAGGCCTCGATGTTTGGCCAGGACAGCCACCGATAGCGGCGTCGCGGCGCTCTTCACTGTGTGACCTTGTTGTGGTCCACAAAGCCTCCACCTGCTCTCTCACACAGGCTAATGGATAAAAATACCCAGCAGGTCCCACACTCTCTGTCATTAGAGATTCAAGGACAGCTGCTGCCCACCCTGTTACACAGGCATGCACAAACAAAGGCAAGGGAACGCACACACACACAGAAACACACACAGACGTACACTCAATGACACCCACTTGTCCAAGCGTCGTACCTCTGCCCCAGAGGTGTATTATGAGCATTCTGCACATTTGGAATAAACTGCTATCGTTGCTGTTTTGTCTGCTCCGAGGGGGCGGCCCTCCCAAGTCCCACTTGGCACACTGACACAGACATGCTGCAGCGTTTGTGCTGAACAGACAGTATAGTGCACTATATTGCCATTTACACATACTGCGCCGTAGGCAACATGACCTTCCAACCTTCAACAGTGGCTGTCTCACTCCCAGCGCTCTGTTTACCACTTAACACAACTATACTCTGTCTGCTTCATCGTACAGCTGCACTGTCTGCCTCGTTATGCACCTCTCCTTGCATTGTCATTCAGTTACTTATAGTCATAGGCTGCGTATCACCTCAGACCGCCACATGCCAATTAGACTGACAGTCCTTTTCATGCAAAGCCTCATAGACCAGTGTGGAGAGGCTGCAGAATGTATGGAATGTTTTTACTGTTTGTGTTTGTCCGTGATGTGAATGACGTTTACCAGATTAAATAATGAGAGCTGATGGTGTGTGAGCTGTACTGTGCTGTAATTGAAAAGCAGTCAAAACTGTAATACTGACTACAGCAATTATCAAATCACAAGGGGACCCTTTTTTTGCGTGTGTGTGTCCTAATTATAGGGGGCGGTCTTTAAAATGGTATTCTGGTGTTCTGCACAGTTCTTATTTCTTTCATCACCTCAAATTGAGCAAAGCTAATCATCTCATGTTCACTCTTTTTTTGTCCATCTGATGAAAAACAAAACAAAAACAAAGCAATATAAAAAGCGACGTCTACATGCATCACTGTTCATAAGGAAAAGCTTTATTTCAGTATCTCAAAGACGGTGTCCCTGACCCAGAATGCAGCAGGGCACCAGATGACTTGTCCTAATGGACGACCCAGATGGCTCCTCCTCTTGGTATGCCATACCTTTCATAGGTTAAGCAAGCAGCAGGGGGTGGGATGGCCTGCATGGCTGAGATGGCCTCCTTCAGGCCCTGAGTGTGTGTGTGTATGTGTGTGTGCATGTTATTGGTGTGGACACTGAGACATTATCTAGCCAGTGTCATCTGAGGAATGTAGGCCTCACCCTGGTCTGACACACAAGACGGCCCCTCCGCTGTCACGGTAAGGGGATCCGGGAATACCGACACATCACTGGGTGAACGGTTACTGGCACAAAGAGGCTAATCTGGAAAACCAGGAAAAGGTCAGAAGTCCTTAGGAATGTTCTGCATAGAATGGGGTGTGGGGCTGCATAAATTATTGAAAAAATATGGAAACTGCCGGATTGATGACTGCAGTTGCAGACTCCATTTTTTCCTACATAGAAACGTGTTGCACTTTGTATTTCAAACTGAACAAATTCTAAGCATTAGAATTACCTTTTTCAACTACTCATTTTCCTTTCATTTTTTTTATCTTAAAAATAATGTAGAAAATCAAAATCCTGTGCACACATGTATTTCATTGCATAATGCAGTTGCAGTGTGTGCATTGTTTTTTGTCAGTGTCATGTTGTCCTTTTTTATTTTTTGCATAGCGCCACCACATTGTTTGATTCCAACCTTGAACTGGCCGGGGTAGAGCTCGGAGGATGAAGGTTTTGGGGGTAAAACATCACCCCGCAGTGACAAGTGAGCAATTGTTGTGAAACTAGGTCGTCCCGGCTCCCGAGTCGTGGGGGATTAATTTGTGCTTTTCACAGCTATTCTCTGAAACAGAACGACAACAAATCCTCCCTCTGCAGAGCAACGTGATTAGAACGGCCATTCCTCACTTGACTGCAAGGGATCAAGGTAGTAAGCATCTTAGACATGGACGATGTAATGAGCAGACTGGTAGATGTGTCTCGTCTGCACGGCGCGGCCTCCTGCGAATTGGAAGTTGCAGTAGTTGACATTGCAGTTTCAGTGTTTTTCGTGGTGATTAAGTGCGCGCTAATTGCTGTCCAACCATATTTCAAGGTTTCTCTGAGCTTCTCCGCTCTATTCAAAGACGCCTCGCTCCACATGCATTTGATTACAGACTCTCGTACACGGGAGCTTTCTACAACACTGCTTTTGGCTGTGGCGCAGCTCCATTGAAGCAGTGGGGGGCTAAGTACTTTAGCTCAGGGGCGACGACGGGAGCTGATGAGGGAGAGCGTGTCTTGCTCAGCCCCGGATTTTCCCGTCTGGGATTTGAACCGTCAACCCTCGAAGCCGCAGGCTCGCCTCTCGAGCGGCCGCCCGCGACAAAAGGGAGGACTGAGCCGAGCGCCGCAGCATGTGCCAGCGAGATGTTGCTCACTGTGAAAACTCACTCAGACAAGTTGCTTACAAGTTGCCTGGCAGTGATGACAGAGCTGCATATGCCTCACAGTAGGCGGCCACCCGGGTTCCTCTTTCTCCCTCTGTCTCTCTTTCTCTTTCTCTTTCTCTCTCTCTTTCTAAGAATTAGAATAAAAAGAGCTGTTCTTTGTTCAGAGCTGGGACTAGTCAGAGGTTTTGCCATGTGTCGGGAGCTACTGAATGAAAACAATCTTAACCACTCCTTCCCTGAGCTGATTATGTGCATATTAAGCAACGGCAAGGTCGACATTCTCTTTTGCTCAAGACGGAAATGATTTTTAATTAGGGTTAGAAATAAGTTCTCCACTGATGTTAGGCTTAGGCTGCTAATCAGCCTTTTCAGCTGCAAGTTGCAACAAGTTGTGCAGCTTGGCCAAAGACTATAAATGGAAATTGAATCACTTGATAGAGGGATTTCCTCGGTGATGTTTAGACAAGAGCCACTCTTGCACCCAGACAAGCAGATGGCTGGAGACGGAAGATGACACAGTTTATGTGATGTTTTCCACAGAAGAGACCAGAACATTGATTTACTCCGCTTGGTGACCCGGTGAGGTCGGCGCACCCAATGAAACTCTCATTACGCCCGTCATGTCTAGCTTTATGGGTGCATAACACTTTGGTCACAGCTTTCCGATGTCAAATAAAAACCAAGAATCACCTCCTGCCTGTTCACTGCTTCAGTCCCATATGATGCATTAATGGCTGTCATAAACATAAAAATTAGATAGTGCACTAACAAAATGGGGTTGATAGTAGTCCCTATCTGCACTCATAAAAAGGATGGGAATTTGTTATGTTGGATTTATTTGTGTGTCTAGTATGGGACAATATAATATTTATTACTTTTTAAATGTTAATAAGACATATGCACTTTCAATCTGCACTTTTTGTCGAAGAGATGATAGTTATTGTTAGATGATTAGATATTTTTAAGAGTGTATATCCTTCAGATCCATGCCTGGTTCCGCTTATCAGAAAAATCCTTCATCTCCCTGCCCGGTGGTCTTTGTTGATCTCTCCCACAGTGCCCCATTGTCTTTTCAAAGGTTGCAACCTCTCCTTTGATGTTCGCCCACAGTGGGTGATAGATGCAGAGGTCTGCTATCTACATTCAGCCAGAGCTAAATGAATAAATGGATTGACAATTTGGGCCAGTGAAAGGGCTCGACTAAGGGAAGTCTTCCTATCTGGCAAGCAGACACTGTGGTGTTAAGAGATAAGGAAAGCAGAGCCATTATGTTTCTATCCCTGGTTTAGGACAGGCTGGGGGTGCTGAAGCAATTGAAAAAAAATATTGAAATCACAGTATAAATTGAAGGAGGCTGCAATTTTATTTTTTATTTTATTTTATTTTTTGTCTCAGAGGGAACGGTGATTCAACCCACTAAACAAGGTACTACAGTGCTAGAATCCTTTACCTGTAAATCATGTTGCATGTCAGACAAAATCTGTTCATGCAAACAGAATTTATTGACTCATTTTATTCAAAGTCAAAAAAGCATTACCTTCTCTGCCCACAACCGACAATTTTGAGCTTTTTTAAGCTCCAAAATACCTTGCAGATGTTTAATTATTCTGCAAATCATGTTACAACCTAAGTTATTTCAGTCAGCAGCCTTAGGTCACTGATCTGTTTTTTTTTTTTTTTGCACAGTGATAGACACACATATGGAAATCCCTTAGTAACAGCACATTACACTGCAGCAGTTTTCATTGCAGCCCTGAGTCCTTTCATATTTCCCCAAGTCTGGATGAGCACAATGGAGAAAAAAACATCCTTGAACTCCCTGTGCCCACTGATTGCTCTGCCACTCAACAGGTTGGCATGGAGCCGCCGCTGCACCCTTTCCCTCTGGGCCTTACATAATGGGAGGGGAACAGAGGCAGGCAGCACTGGTCAGATTGTGTTTTCGGGCCCCAAACAGAGAGGACAAGGCTTGCCATTGTTTAATCTGCATCCTCAAGAGGAAATGCCTGCACTAGTTTGGCTACATTACTACAAGGCTACTGTCTGCCCTCAGTGAAGGTGTAAAGGAACAACGCATTGGGTTGCATCAAGGAATAAACCCAGGAAGTTTACAGTTACAATAAAAGCAATTGACAGTATGTAAGTGGTATGCGAGGAATGTCATGGGTAGCTTGCACAAGCAGCTTTGTATTCCTAAGGTTTTATCAAGAGCAGCATCTTGGTATGTTTTTCCTCTAGTGGGGGCCACCTGTATTCCTGGAAGGATTAGTTTAGAAAAGGAAGAGGGAGGGATTAGTTGGCGCTACTAGTGTGGTGTGGGAGTTTGAGCTACCCTAAAATAAAGCCAGAGAGCCAGCGCTCCTGAAAAATGAACGAGCTGTGTCTTTATTCAGCACGCACAATGAACAGAATTTGGCTTGATGCATCAGCATGCCCCAGTTTCAGCTCAATACCTCTTGTTCTGATCTCCCTCCTGTGACGAGGCTTTGAGCCGCGGTCTCATCAATGTACGAGAGATACTGAGCCTTTTTTCAGCTGAAGGGGTCAATTAAAATCTAGCAGACATCACCTCAGCAACATTGAAAGCAAAAATCCAAGTCGTTCTCCTTTTGATGTCTGCACTAAGAGAGGCAAAACCATATGCTGCTGCTGTTCGAATAATTCAAATCCATCATGCAAGACATTTTTGTTTTTGCATATCCGACCTGTTTGAAACAATAGCAACTGCATTTCATGGAAGAAGCGCTGCAGCCTGCAGCTCTTGGAATTGTGATGGCTGCTTAAGACTTGATTCAAGCGGCCGAATCATTGTCCATGTTTACACACAGCTATCACTTTCATGTATCTTTACAAAACAGACCTTAACAAATCCTCTGCTTTGTGTATTCTGTGGTGAGAGTGTTTGGCCCAGTCAAAAAAGGGGCCAAGAAAGAAGAATTAAAAAAAAAAAAAAGAAAAATACACCGGAAAATGCAGAGAGTGGAAAAGATGGGGTCCTTTACATTCTTTCCATACAGCCAATCTGAAATATTTGAGACTGAAGCCACAATTGATGGTTTTGCATATTTCCCCTTGTGAGGCTGCATTTGAGTGGCGCTGTTTCATTCAATGTGATGTCACTGAGGAATGGGAAAAGAGAGACTCCACACTGCCACCTAGTGTTGTCATGCTGTCTGGAATAATGTCTGCTTGGTTAGTTAATGTAATTCAAACTTAATGTAATTTGTCCCCTTTTCATTCCTTCAAAATGAGCAGTAATCTGTGTTCTAGATGAGTGAAAGCTACTGCTGCTGGCAGTCTTTATCTGATCTGTCCCCTAAAAAAACCTAAAACCTTGTTTATCGGTTGTCCTGTGCCAATTTTGCACATTAAACCAAATCCCAAATCAAAGTCATGACTTGCGAGACATCGACATCTGTTGTTGGGTGACAAAATCTGAAGCTTAAAATACCTTTTGCCACAATCCAAGATGTGAAAATTGATTTATTTTTTCATCTTTATTGAAACGATCCTCATGTAGAATTTCTGTAAATGAGCTTTTAGTTATCTGTTCAGGATAAAGACAAAGGGATAAGATTAAAATAATGTCAGATGTTGTTCAAGTGGACTTTACCTGAGGGAAGTTACAGAACAGCATCCTGGTTGTGGAAGGAAATTAGTATCTTGCTCAAGGGCCCCTCAGCAGGGTGGCTCCTTGAACCGGGTGGGATGTTTCATTGGCCGTCTCCTTGTACATTTGCACAAATGCTTTGATACCTGTGTGTCATAAATGAATCGTCACATGCACTAAATTTCACATGTACATGTCTAGGTATGTGCAGCATCATTTTTAATATACTGAACTTTCATTAATTTATAATTTGCATAAAGGTGAATCTTGCATTTCACTTGGCATCTTAGTTATTTATAAATTTGTCACATCTACTTTCAGTTTTCTGTGGCATTGACTCCTGCAGAAAACCTGCTCTTCAGTAAATGAATCCATTTACTTTAAGTCTGCAGTTCCTTGACCCCCCAGTAGGTGGCATCAGGTGTCTGAACATTGCCCAGGCTAAATGGCTGTCCTCATGCAGTGGGTTTTACTGACCACAGACACCCTCGACATAAGGATTTGATTAGTGAGGATATCACAGTGTGATGTAACCAGGGCCAGGCAACCCTCAAGGCAACCCAGCTTTCTTTCAATGTCCAATTCATCAAGGCCCAACCCAAATACAATAGAACGGCAATTTTTGGCAGACTTTGAGGGGCCAACACCCTTGTAATGGTGTCGTTCCATAACTTAATTCTGTTTTTTTCTTGCACAGACTCCAATATTTTTTTCCCCTGCAAATTTGTTGATTGTTTGATTTATACGGCTATTTATAACAGGTGGTGATAAGGGTTTTATTATACTTTCAGCTGACCTCTTTCTAGAGTGTTTAAGTGTAGTTTTCTTTTGTTCAATTGTTCATAATCGCTGCCTCTCTTAACCCTTTATCTTCAACTGAATAGCTTAGCTATTACTATTCATATCTTATGAGCTTTTGATTGTGCCCTTATTGTGTTTTGTGAGGTATGTGAAATCATTTTTCTGTCCTCAACTCAGAACTGCATTGGAAATTACTTTATATTATGCAAACATATATAATTACATTATAATACTTTCATATAGTGCCCTTTAGGATCAAATATAAATTAGTTCAGTTTTTAAATTCATATATTTTCTATTTCCAAAGTCAAATGAACCATATAGGTCTTACCTGGGGATTCTGACACTCCCGTCCATACACATCAGGACACCTAGTCTGGACAAATAAAGCTGCTGTTTACTTTTTTGTGGTCACTCTTCATTAAATTTTCTGTAAGCTTATGATTGTTGCTGTCAGAAACATAACATGAAGACAGGGTGGCTGTTCTGGCTGGTTTTTACGTGTGTGTGTGTCTGGCGGGGTCCTGCACAGACCCCCTCTTGTCCCTCCCCTGTCGCCAACATCTACCTCCAGTCGCCGCCAACAAAGCCATCCCAGTCGCTATGACCCCCTCCTCCCACCATCCAACCCACCACACACACACACACACACACACAACACACACAGTCAGTGCCCCAGTGTGTACCAACAGACAGTGGAGTAGCTGTGCGGCCTGCCAGCGCTCAGAGAGGGCACTTTGTTTCACCTCCATCTTGGACTGGTGCCACACAACCTGAGAGCCGCTCACTGGGTCACTTGATGAAGTCACTGAATGGGGAGTTTATAGCTGTGCAGTGTAGCTCTTTTATTCTCTCTGTGCGGTGCTTTATTGCCGCCTTCTATTGCAGTGCTCAGTCACACAAATCAATGTCAGTGTCCTTGTAAAATGTGTTTCATTGTATGACTCGCCAGCTTATCCTCTGCACTATGACTAATCAGTATTTCAAGCTTCGGCACCAGCGCACGATCATTACTTGGCCGGCGCTGGATGTTTGAATTTGTTTTGTGTTGGCAACTTGTGTTGGAAATTAGGGGCGGGCGATGTGGACAAAATCAAATATTATCATGGTATCTCAAACCAAACATCTCAATATCAATATTGTGACTGTATTGTAGGGATGACTGGTGGTGCTTTCTAATTTCATTATTAATGTGGATATGATGATCAAGCAGGCAGAGGCACATATTAGAACAACTAGAACAGTCTAATATGTTCAGAAAATTACATCCCTTTACTGTAATGGAGCCCTAAAATCAAGAAAAGAACATTTGTGTGGTATCATGATATTGGAATGTCTAAAATAATAACTAGACTCATATCATAATATTGATTTAATATGTATATATCGCTCAGTTCTATGATGAATGATGAATTCCAGTATTGTACCATCATTTTGTTTTCATGCACCTCTTTCTGACTGGACCCTCTGCTCTTCTTCCCCAGGACCTGGAGATCGTCTACTCCTATCTACACGGGATGGAGGCCTTGTCCAACCTCAGAGAGCACCAGCTAAGGTGACTGTCTGCACTCCCTCCTAGTAATTAATTAACATAATTTAGGGCTTAATATTTCCAATCATATGAATTTCAAATGCAAATTAAACACTGACAACTCCTCCGTGTCTGCTCCATGATGGTTGTAATCAGGGGTGGGAAATTAACACCGTCCCTCTGGCCAAATGCTGGTAAATTTTGTCTGGTAAGTTTTTCTAATGTGCCAGCCATTCTGGCAGATAATCATTCCTCAACTGGGGATTATTTTCACTCTAAAAATTCATCTGGCTAGTTAAATATTCCAGCTGACCGGAATGCATCAGCCAGTGCGGCTGGAAGGTGAAAAAGTTAGTTTCTCTATCCTGGTTTTGTTGCCCAGTTCCAGTCTAAAGCATTCTTTATTTAGCTTGATTAATGATCAAGTGAGTTCAGTTCTCCTGATGCATATCGCCCATCTAGATAACAAAGCGATAAAATCTGCTGGCTCTCTTAGGCATATACACGTTAACATAATATGAAACTCAACACCTCCCTCTTTTGAAGGAGGAATTATTTTTGGCCGTGAGCAAAGGTATCAAACCCTTTTTTGACCCCAACATTTGAAACACAGCTGCGCACTTACATCACGCTGCTATCTGAAGTACACATGGATTAAAAACGTGCCTTTCCTCAGAGGGACAGCAATCAATCTCTGCGCTCTTATGAGTTGGTCACTGACAGCTGTGCACAGGCAGACTGCATGAGCCTCACGCTGACTCCTGCACACTCCAAAAGCTGTCGAAAGCAGGGTTTCATTTATAATTGGCGGACTGGCGTTATTAAAGCAGTTTCAGCTTTGTTAAGAACTTTTTTCAGAGGGCCCCATTGTAATATCATGGATCTCCCCATGTGACTTTCCGACAAGGGTGGGAAATTACCACCTGCCACCAGACCAAGTGCTGTTAAATTTGTGCCCTAGTTACACTACCAGCTGCTTTTGCAAATAACCGGCAATTGTCCGCAGGCTTTTTTTTTCCACCCGAAAAATACATAGTTGGCTTAGTTACACAGTCAAAATCTCGGCTGTATTGTAGAATCGATCTGCCACTGTGGTCTGTGGATGAAAAAGGTAGTCTCCCGCCCTGGTTCGCACCCTAAGGTTTTGGAGATTCAAAGCTGCACCAAGCAATTTTGCACGTCGCTTTGCTGCAAATGGCAGCGAGAGGCAGCGGTTTGAAAACAGTTTGAACTTCAGTACCCAGAAATCATGTCAAGTCACATCAGTAAACTGCACACAGCACGCCCCTGTTTGCCAAAGGATACCAAAGAGCCCTCTCTGGATGGAGCATCTCACATGCCGCTGCGTAGGATACAGTCCCACCAGTGTCCTTAACTGATAGCAGAAATTCATTCAGGTCCATTGGGTGAATTTATGTGGTCTGAGATACCAGGAATGGGATGCTCTTCACTGTTACAGCCCCACTTTGTGATTTAGGCTGATAAAGCCTGACGCGTTTGTACATAAAACTCTTACCTTGTGTCACTTTAAATCCTGACCAGGGTTTGACTGATAATTTTGTGTTTATTTTTTTATTTTATCGAATCTCCCAAAAGATGATATTGTGTAAATCTCTTTTTAATGAAATGATTGAATAAACATAAAGAGAATATTGTAAAGGCAGAATAAAAAGAAGAAAACAATGCTGAAAATCTTTAAAAACAAAACAAAAAACATCAACAGAGAGCTGGAGAATAGCCACTTTATATTGGACAGGGAAGTCATAGACATGCCAATGTGGGATTGGAGATTGGGTCTAATCCCAACCCTGACTTTTAACTTTTAGCATTTACTGATATGGCCTTTTAGTGCCTTTTGCTTTCATATCACTAAGTTTATCCTCCAGTCTCTCATATGGCCCAGTCTTTCCAAACAGTGCATGTCAGGGGTCCATTCCCAGCATGCCTTGTGTGCATACATGTGGATTACACTGGCGAGGGAACAATGTAGCAGCACATGACCCGCGAGCTGGAACATTCCACTGGGTGACCTCCGGGAGGCCTCCCACCCCGCGCCAGCCCCTCTCCCTCCATGTTTCCTCACTGCCCACCCTGTTCGGAGCCTAAAGAATGTCCCCACGGACCCAGTGACCAACCCAGCCCCCTTGTGTACTTTGGTCTTTTTAAATGTATAAAAAAAAAAAAAAAATCCTCCCCAATGAGCCAGAAATCCCACTAACTATGGGATTATGGCATAGCTCTTTTCTCGGCATTTCATCTGGGAGGAATGTTTTTTTTTTTTTTTTTTAAATGTGGTGCTTTCACACAGGCTTGTTTTTTAGCATCAGGATTGTTTTTCGGTCCTTGTGCAATGGGGCTAGAACACGACGGCCGCCCCCAGCTATTTTTGAAGCCTTTTGTTTTTTGATCAGCCATTGTTTACCGTAGTTCCTTCTCTGTAAAGTTGAGGCACACTCCAAGGCGCCTCTTCTCTGGAGGCATTTTGGGAAAGCTTGATGAGGGTGACTTTTTCACACTTTGTTGAAGCGAAGACTTTGGTTCCAAAATGAGAGATCTGCGATTTGAAAAATGTGACCTCCTACTCTTGTGAAATGATTGATGGCAGAAAAAAAAAAAAATCAAAAGCAAGTCAGCGAAACGAGTTGGAGGAAAGTTAGTTGGCAAAATATAACCACTTTTAAATGAACTCTTCAAATGTTTGATATGTAACACTGAACTGAAAAAAAACACAACTTTATTCTGGCTCTTTAAAGTGTCACTGAATCATATTTGATTACAATGGGAATCCAATGGGAATCTATGCCATCTCCGGATGAATTTTGTTATTCAGTGGTGCATTTTTCTTATTTCCTGCAAATCAGTGTCCAAATGTGGAGCACATGACATCACATTGAGCTGTTTGCAGCACAGCTACAATGGAGTTTGATGGCACATTTCCCAGCTACCTGCAACATCAGTGATAAATGTCAGGTTTTCGTGTCCGTCCCTCAGAATCAAAGAGCACAGGCTTCTGTCAAGACTCACCATTTCAACACCGGCGTTCGACAGTCGTACAGGGAGAAATCCATGACAGAAGTAACAGAAATATCAATTTCTTCACCGACAGTAGCCTCAGTAGACCATAATGCAATGCTGCCACAAAATTCTCGCTCCCTTGCTTTTACTACTCCACCACTATTGCTGAATGATCACACTTGCGAGCTATTTTCATGCCCATACACCCACCTTTGATTAAAAGCAACCCGCTCACATGCCGTATGTCCTCTGGGGGTTTTCTGTATTCTGGAAAACATTGGAAATCACTAACTGAAGTAGACGAGGCAGGATGAGGAAAAGCGGGTACACCAGGAAAGTAAAACGCCACACTTCATCCCAAAATAACTCCTGGAACGCAGCGATGATCATAAATTGCTGATGTCTAACAGTGTGAGAGTATTCAAGGGTGGGTTTCCCCTCTTAATGAACTCAGCAGGGTAGGCATCTCCCTTAATAGTGCTGATTCTTGACATGTCTGTTTTATTTCTTTTATATTTTATATCACTCTGTAATATTGTTAATAAAAAATTCAATGCATGAAAAGCTATTTACCCCCGCTGGTGTCTAACTGCCAATTTCCCCACCTCCTCCCCCCTCTGTCCCTGCAGGATAATGTGTGAGACGGTGCGATATGAGAGACACGAGGCCAATGAAGTGCTATACTAGTAAGTATCCAAACGTCTGGAACTCCACTGGTGTGCGTGTGTGTCTGTGTGTAAATAGATATTGATGATATTTGCTCAGAGGCTTACAGCTGTATCAAGCATGCATGAGTGTGTGGATTACAACACACATATGCCGACATAGGGGGGCGGCCGGCGTAACAATATATTTCAATTCTGTTTGATCAAAATGTACACTTCGGCCGCGGCCATAAGTCACAGTTATTGATGAGCCGAAGCATGCCAAGTCCATTGCGGCACACATGCAGCGGGGCAACCGAGGTGACTTAAATGAAAACAAATGGCTGTAAAGCATTGATGCAGTCAGAGGATGCCATTACAGAGGTGTGTGCACTGTGTATTTCAAAGTCTTTCCAAACCACTCTAATGCACCAGTGAAGCAGAGAAACCTGGAAGGGATTTACAGTCTAATTTGGCCTCTATTCAACAAGTCACTGGTTATTGAGTTGATGAAGAAAAACTGTAGCTGCAGCCGCCCCTGAAAGCATTGTGTTGGATGGGGAGTTAGCAAGCTTGAAGCTAGTGGCAAATGCTCTTTCTCCTTTCTCCTTCGAATCAGGTGCTGCAAAGGGTCAATATGGCTGGAGGGCTGTGCTGCAGCTTCCAGACAGTGTGTGTGTGTGTGTGTGTGTGGTATGTGTGGACCTGTTTTGAAAGCTTGACACGACTCCAGTGGAGAAAGAACACAGAGTTTGACTGCTGTCACATGTTGGTTTCTGAACACCCAGGGTGAGAATTAAGACAGTTAATTAACTCTATCAGTGTCTCAAGAGGCTGGAGAAGGCCCATTGTCCCCAGTCTGCCTTCTGCTCCCCTGTGCAAGTATATATGTGTGTGATGTGTGTGTGTGTGTGTGTGTGGTGGAAGAGTCAACACCTCATTAGAAGCCCACTTGGCGGTGTGGGAGTTGATTAAACAATAGGAATGCAGATTAAGCGGCGGTCGCATAATAGACTCCCGTCTCAGCGAGACCCCCTCAGGTCCTCCCCTCCCCCACCTCAGTCACTTCACACATACATACATACAGCACATGCACACATAACACACCATCCCTCCATGGTTTTGCTTGACTAAGAGGCTCCCTTTGCATTGGTATTATTAATATAAAGAAGAGCTGTCCTAAAGTTACCTTGTCGAAACGTCACATGCTCACAGCAGTGCTTCTGTTTATGTTCTCATTTGCTATGAGCGCAGTAGATAGATAGATAGATAAATAGACAGATTTATTCATCTCCAAAGGGTAGTTAAATTGTCACAACAGCTAAGTAAAAACACAGACAGATGCAAAAAGGCATTAAAAATGTATAGAAAGTGGCAAAAGGCATAAAATGACTAAAATAAATTAATCACGCAAGAGATGTAGCTGCATAGTATATTCCCAAAGTGTGTATAGTGACTATTTCACAGATCAAAATTGTTTGACAATGGTAATAATATCATCAGCATCATACCAATGATGTAATTTAATTAAAATAATATGAATGAATATTAATGGATATGGGACAGTAGCTGTCTGGTATTCTGCTTCTAGCTAGCTTGAGGTTAAAACACAGACAGAGAGCGGTCCCTCTTTGTTTTTCCCTCTTTTGATATTGTACGCACATATTTGTACATATGCACACATCTGTTTATACACCCAATTAATTTAGACAAACACATCAAGTTTGGTAATCAAACAGTTGTAATAAAGATTTGTACTGCAGGCTTGATATTTTGCAGTTTAAAATTAACTTTGTAAATAATAGAATCTGGTGGACAAACTATTTAGTAACACTGTGATTTGTCTTTTTGTGCACATCCTCCAATTTATGATACTGATATATCTATGATGAGCCAGTGTCAGCCCATAATATTTGCCCAGCTGATATTGCAGTCAGGCTCTACTTGCCATTGTTGCTAGAAGTATCTTTGCATAGCTACAACGGTGCATGTATGTGTGTACATGAACATGTGTGTGTATGTGTTCGTGTGCATGAATATGATGAATAAAGTTGAGGAATCCTTGTGCAGACATGGAGGCCAGTGCTCTCCCTGATAAGAGCCGGGTGTAAAACAGCAGCAGGTGAGATTAAGTTTCCTCCTGTGCAGGATTTTAATCAGGCTTCTCCACTCATAACATATGCCTTTAACAACCTGTCTCCATTTCCTGTCTATTTATAACAATGGCAATAACTTGGCTTGGGAATGAGGGCTTTAAAAGTCAGTGGTGGAATTTAATCACAACATTGTCTCCATTATGTTGTAAAAGGCAGATACCTTGTAGATTGAGCACGTTGTCTGTATGGAAGCTGTAACATGCAAGTGTTGGAGCATCTTTAAAGCACAATCCACCTTAAAACATTCAAATGAACACTAGTAAAAATTTCCAATTATCTTGGCGGTTGGGTTAGGTTGTTAGGTTTCCATGTCAGACCAAGAGCAAGGGCTTGTTACTGCAGCTGCTGTAGTAAACTGGTGAAATCCGACAGGGACTCAAGCAGAGACAAATCTTTTGCAGAAGAGGAAGAGATACCAGTTTCTCCACCAGCATTACTGTCAACAGACCAGAATGCATTGTCGTGTGGCGCGACTCTCAGTTTCACTCAGCTTTATTGCTATTACTGTGCAATGGCTTTATTGGTATCACTACCTCTATTGATCTCTCCACCTATACCTGTAAGCAACAGCTGCATGCAGCACTTGCAGGCAGGTACTCTGGAAGGTTGTCAGAGGGCATTCTGGGAAATGTATTTTCATCATGTCAGATATATGCAATACTATTAGTTTTAAAAAAAATTTCAGCAAATTCAGGGAATGTAGTCCCACCTCCGCATTAAGTTTCAGTAACACAATATTCTTGTCATGTTGAAGCCCAGAAGGAACAGGCCTTTGATCTATTTTGGATCCCAGCCCGTGATTTAATAAACCTATTTTTCAAACTTCATTTTGTAAATGTGTCACTCAGCGACAAGAGTGTAGACCTTCCTCTTTGTCGTGGAATTACAGCAGTGATAGCAGCAATAGTTGTTGTAAAAGTGCTCATTTTCCCTGCAAGGGGCTTTAGACTGTGAGTGCCTGACACTGTGGCGCGCACACACACACATACACACACGGATGCTCACATAGTATCTCCTGAAAGTATCGCACAATAAAAGGCTGAACCAGTGAGGATTTACCATCCAGAGATTATAGTGCTAAACCCTCCTGAGATGGAGGCTGACCTGGCACATTTTCCGCTGGGGGGTGAAGAGGGTTACTGTCTTCTAGGCGGCCCTCAACATCTTCCCTCTTCCCACTCTTTCAGTAGAACCCTCGACCTTTAACCCCTCGCTGTGGCCTGTGTGGTCTGTTTCCTCTTTTAAGACACAACTGTAAACTCCCATCTTTTTTGCTGTTTTCATGCTATAATCAGGGTTCCCACGGGTCAGTGAGTTTCTGGAAAGTCACGAAAGTCTATTCCAGACAGTGAAAGTCGGGGTACTTTACAAATTAATTGGGCAAGTCATGGAATACCATGAAATTCTGTCAGCTTTGGTTCAAAAGGCAGTTACTTACCAAAGTTATTTACCAAATGTGATGCTTATTTTCCAGTAATGTCCACTTTCCATGCAGAATGAAACAGAATACTAAATGCTAAAGTATGTTTATTGTCAAGGAAAAAAATAGTCCTGTTATGATTACATAGGTCATGGGAACGTTTTCATTATGGAATTTTATATTTGGCAAATTGAGGACCCTGTATATCACTATCACTCAGTTACTCAGCCTTATTGGTTTTCTCAGCTTTGATAAGCTGTAGTTGTTGGAGTCAGTGCAGCAAGTGTTACTTAAATTATTGATTTATTTTGACCTTTTTATGTTTCTTTTTTTATAAGGGATAAAAAGTTAGACCTGACTGGCTTAAAGTAGTGTCCATATCAGTGGGTGTCACCTGAATTGGAAGTGCTGAGGGCTCTACTTGATAACAGTCACTTGAAGTCTGTTTGTTTGAATTTTAGACATTTTTAATAAGTCACCTATTGTGTTCTACATACATTTCGGTTGGAATTATAATAGCAATAGCAAAAGTGAAATATGGAATTGTAGAAACATCAGATTTTTAGATGTTAAACTTAATATTGGTGGTCTGAGCTCAAATATTGTGACAACAGCAGTGAGGACCAGTTTGCTGAATGGGATGTCCCAGTCCCTGGCGGAGGTTTTGGGAAAGCTGCGCTCCCAGGCAGCTGCTGGAAAGTTCTCCCCTTCACCTTGCTGCTTTTCCCTCTGGCACCCTGATCATCTGGGAGCTCAGCGACTCGCCAGCAGAAACAACATCACAGAGTGGACGGGAAACCCACCAGCAGATTGAACCAGAAAACAGCAGATCCTGAGGAACAGACGGACCTTTTGTAGCAGTATGATGCACTGGGCTATTATGGGCACGTTTGAAGGAATTTGAGAAGAGTTGGCTACAGCTGAAAAACATATAAAAAATAACCAAATACTATTAACATCTTCTGCAATATTTCGAACACACTAACTACTCAAACTAACTTAAAAAAAGAAAAGAAAAATATATTTTTTCTCTAGAAAGGCAGGAGCTTTTAAACAAAATGTTTTAATGCTGCAAAATAATCTCAGGTCTGCAGACCAGAAATCATTCAAAATTCAAACCAATAATCATTAAACTCATTCTTGCAGTGTTCCAGAATATTTTTTTTTATATCACTACCGAAGAAATTGTGTAGAAAGTGCCATATCTTACCAGCTGCAATATTCAGCCAAACTATTTCTACAAAAGATAATTATATATGAAGTAAAACAATAACAATGTCATGCCGCCCTTGTGTC
>OMLF01034807.1:14344-24482 GCA_900302615.1 Holocentrus rufus
TAAGACGGATTTTTTTTTTTTTTTTTTTACGGGAAACACGAGGTGCGCTTGGTTTGCTTCGTTGCACTTCTGAGGCGGTCGAATCAAACGCACCTCCCTGGAACACTGTGCACTACATGACCTTTACCAAGTATGAAGGAAGATCCTGCAAACGCAAAACAACGTGCATCCGAACGAGCGGTTTAACGTGCTCCTCAGTCTTATAATCTCAGTTTTCTGAAATCTGTCAAGACATTGATCTCGTTTAACATGTTTTGATTTAAATGAAATCTCCTTTTGTAAAACTGAAAACTGCTTTTACAAAGTAGTTGATAAAAAAGGCAATAATACTTTTTAAATGTAAGTAGTTATCTCATCTGTTGACAAAATAACAAATATCCAAAATATATTCTTCAGAGTTTTTAAACTTTTAATGTTGAACAGGAACTGATTTTTTTTAACATGTAGGTTTGGATTCAGATGTTTTTCAGACTTGTTTCCAGCACAGTTTGACTCATCACTCCAGCATTAATAAAGATGTCACATAGATTTTTTTTTTTTTTAACGCATCGACCTGCGTTGGAAACAGAAGTCTTCACTTGTCTGCAGAAAACTCCGATTGTAAGACTGAAGCAGGTTCAGGTGGACGTTTGTTTTGTCTGTGGGAGCGAGAGGAGGCGGGACAGAAGTGCCTCTTTGAAACATGCCTCGAAATAATTATTATTTTTCTTATGAGGAGATGTCAGCCTGTCTGTTCGGATCCCTTTACCACACTGAAGGATCATTTTCAACACATCATGTGTAGCATTTGACCGATGCAGGTTTTTAAAAGGCAGTTTCAGTTGTTTTGTGCTGAAGCTGACTTTGAATATCTTTCAATTTTTTCATTTTCATGCCAAAAAGTTCCAAATGCTCAGTGTTTCCTCCTGAAAATGTCCATCAGGGGACGATAAACTCTCCGCTAAAACCAGACTGATGGAAGTCTGGTAATTTAAACAATAAAATTATGAAATAAAATGTTCAGAGGAAGTCAAATATCATGTCAGATTATGCAGATTTTTTATTTTTTGTCTGTTCAGAGGTCAGGAGGTGGACAGTCCAGGATGTTTGGTAAAAGGTGGATATCGGCTCCTCATCTGTCTAATTTAACTGTATTAATGCAAAATATGAAGAACATGAATGTGTGTTGTGCCGAACTACTGTAGGGACACATGAGCTGAAAATGACCTTTAACAGAGTGCACAATGAGCTTTATGTGTGTGTGTGTGTGTGTGTGTGCGCGTGTGTGCTTGTGTGTGTGTGTGTGCATTACTGCCCTTGTGAGAGCCAGTTTGTGTTTTTGACTTGTTTGGTTCTTGTGTCTTTAAGCGGTCGGTTTAAAGTCACAATGGAACAGCGTTTTAAGAGCGTCTCACTTCTGTAATTTGATGTTTCCTGAAACAGGAAGTTGAAAATTTGACGATATTATTGGTTATTTGGTATCATGTCGCCTAAAATCAAGGCGTTTAGATATAAAATACAAGATTGTTTAAATTTTCTGTTTTTATTTATTTTATTTTTTTGCATGTAATAAATAGGTATAATGAATAGTTAAACAGGTGTGATATCATGACATGGGAAATAAGCTAATGAGGTGAAAATCATTTATTTAATTGTGACTTTAAGGCAAAGTCACAATTTTAGGGGTTTGGGATGAAGATTAGTTTAATTTTAGGGAATGAATCAATGAAGGACCTCACAAGTATAGTAATGTGTGTGTGTGTGTGTGTGTGTGTGTGTGTGTGTGTTCAGTGTCCTGCTGATGTTTATGAGTAAATTCTGTTCTGTAGCGTTAACTTGCTCTTATAAAAATCCGACTGTTAAAAAGAACCTCGTTACGCCTCATTTGACTGACAGCTCTAATCGTACAATAGCACTTCAGTGTTGAAAAGGGGGCGGGACTTGCCTCCATAGAACATTCATTGTGCCTCTTTTTATCCAGACATCAGCACCGACCGCGGCTCTTAACCTTGTGATTCATTCATGCTGTGGATTAAATCTTTTTTTTTCTACAAGATGGACTGAGTTTGTCTGTAGTTCTGTGGAGCAAGGCAGGGTTGGGAGTTCAAATCCCACCTGACACTGTACACACACTCCTGCTTTGAATCGAGGCAGCAGCCAGACTGCAGATGTTGTGTGTGACATCGTCCACTTGATGGCAGTAGCGTATTGACAATATCATGGCAGATTCATGGAGCTGTAATGGAGTAAAGCTGTGTGTGTGTGTGTGTGTGTTTAAGTGTGTGTGTGGAGGGTTATTGAGGTCGTGGTGTGCCTGCTACTGATGGGTGTGTGTGGGAGGACAGTAATAGGCTTCCTCAAAAACTAGACTATGTGCCGTCGTAAAAAAAATAAAAAAATAAAAAAATAAAAAATGAAAACATCTTGGCACACTGAGCCTGTCTGATATCCGTGGAGAAATTTCATCAGCCCTTATGTTGTTGTGTTTTTTTGTCTTGCGTGGAGCTAAATAATTAACATTGTATTAGTGTTGTTCTCTCGGAGGTGTCATGACCGAGGAGTACAGATTTCGATGTTTTATGTTTTTTCTTTTTTTTTTAAAAAAACCCGATGCGGAGGGCGAGGCCGGGTCGCGTTTCTTCCTCTGGAAATCGCAGCGAGTCGTTCCCGGCGCCGACCTGCGATCGCCTCCAATTACTGCGAATCTTACAGGACGTCGGCTCTTCTTCAACTGTTCATCGATCAGCCGATGCTTCGGGTCCGAGCAGACTCAGCAGGCAGAGCTTCGGCGTCTTGCTCAGGGACACTTCGGCGAGAATCAAACCTGCGACCTCTCACAGGACGACCTGCCGCTCGCCAGATAAAACCAAAAAAAAAAAAAACAATAGCGTGCAGTCAGATGCACCAGGTTTACCTGTGTGCTGCCCTGCTTATAAATAATATTTCTGCCTCTGAAAAGCTCGAGCCAAGACATGACTCATTTACCTCGTTAACCCCTTAAACTCTGATTTTTCCCTTAATTTTGCTGTTAAGTAGCTTCACCTCGAAAAAATAATTCAACATTGTAGGACATCATTATACTGCTGATCAGCTAAATGCGACCCCTCAAAACCCAGGCTTTGTGTCTGAATGTAGCATTAAGGTTTCATTTCCTCCTTAAATTCCCCCTTAAGTCTGTCTGCAGGTGTAAAAAGCCTTAGTTTCCATATTGTAGGACAGTGTCCATCCATATTGTGTATCTGCTGGTTGCAGCTTCATTGAAGCTCCATCACACTTATATTGAGTGAAATATTCAAAGCCAAGATGCCATTGTTTTATGGCTGCAGCATTACATCAAATAGAAAAGATCTACATGTCTTGTGCATCATTTTATACACATTTCCCTGGAATTCAGCAGGACAGATTTGGGATCTTTGGAAACCTTGGGATCTACACTACAGTTTACAATAAAGTTCTGTGGGTTTGAACAGAGCGGCGTGGAGGTTTAATGACAAACACACTGATGGGATCAGCAGGGTTGAGGATGTTTAACATGTTGTGCATCAGCAGTGATAATTTGCAGCATGTTGACTGTTCAGAAACACCGTCCAAAAGGGAAAAGCAGCATCAGCCAATTAGAGCATCAAGCTTCATAAAAAGGACATTAAGGCCAATTTTTTACCATCCCAGCCTTCAAGTATCTTCTTTTTTTCAATGTTTGATGCTCTTAACTGGCTGACGTGCGGGCTCCTTTTCTCTGTTGGTTTTGTTTTCATTTTCACTTTTGATCCAACGCAGCCGGAGTAATCACTGGTGCTTTAGTCAACACAAACAGAATCAAACATTTGTATTCACAACCTCCACATGTTGTTGTACCTGTCCATTAACTGATTCAGATGTTAATATTTCATAAATGGCATCCTCAGATCATCAAAAAACAATACTAACCCCATTCCGAAGCTAATGGATCCATTTTGGTAATTGTACCCAATTACCAGCAATATTAAAAAAACATGAAAATGATGCTAATGTGTCTCTCCTGGCCAGCCGCTGCCCAGATTCATCCTGGTTCTATTTTTACCTGCTGCTCTCAGAGCGGCGGAGCCTGAGCCAGACGCCCTGAGGAGGCGACTTGGCAGATCTGTTGAGTCAAGGTGATGACGGCTGCTCGCGGCCTCCCAGACTCTCTGAGGGCTCATTGACACCGCCGAGCCAGAGAGACCCGACCCGAACTGAACTGAACCGAGCTGGCCCACTCTAGGTCTCCCAAAAGCATCTAAGGGATAATCATCAGTCATCTATAATCCCATCAAAGTGTCTTCAAGCAAGACTCTGAACCTGTTTAACACAAAAAAAGCTTAACTGCATTTGAATTTCCTGTCTGCAGAATTCCCATCAGTTTATTTGATCTCTGCTGTGTTTCTAAACATAACTTACCAGCATATTGGAATTATAGCTTAAAGTCCCAGTCATTAATTCCTTTCAAACCTGTGCAAACAAGATAAGCATTCAGATGAAATTTGGTCATTGCAACATCATTTTTCCCAGAATTTACCACATTGCATCAACTTCACAAGCTGTCCTTAGACTTCCAGACTTTCCCAAATTTGTCGATAAAGGTTTTTAGAGTGAATTAGCAATGTGAAATAGTAGATGATTGTTAATAAAGTTCATTTGGTTCCCCGTATGAGTCATTTTTGCAGATATTACTACACTCCAAGTGATTCTCTACAGTACTGGGCGTTGGTGCCAGGCACCCACAGCACCCATTCAGATTCTGTTTTGGGCCCTCGGAGACGCGCGATTGGAGACCACTGATCTAAATGACTAAAATGTAAACGAGTTGCAACAGAGCCAGTTATAGATTTAAAGAACTTGGTGTTGACGCTCTTTCGGGAAACCCCAGGCTGCTGTGGTTAAACGTCCTGCAGCGCGGCTGTCAAGACCACCTGAGTCAAGTGTGAGTCAAGAAAAAAAAAAAAAAAAGACCACAGCGAGTCATTTTATTGGCAGGGTCCTGTATGCTAAATATCACATGGCTGCATTCCACTCATTCTCCTTTGTTTGGTAACCTGATACGCTGCATTGAGGAAATCCTGCCAGAGCTATTTAAAATAAATGTGCTGGGACAGGTTTTGGGCATGACATCCCTGACATCCTGTACAGTTGGCAGAGCTGAATGCCACCACAATGCAGCATATGCCGTTTGGTGGCTGCTTTACACCTCCCAGTACCATTTGTACCAAAAAGCTTTACAGTATCAGAGGTGCATATAAAATAGGTAGGCATTGAAATGGAAATTAGCCCTGGTCATGCTACTGCCGTGCTCTGCCTATAGAGAGATTTCATGTGATGTAACCGATCCTCGGGCAGCCATGTTGGAGGTCTTCAGCTCTGTAGTGCAGAGCAGGTCCATTTCTGAACTGATCATTTCATCACTGATCCATCTGATTGATTTAGTGTTTATGTCAGCTTGTTAACTAGCCGACCATATAGTATCTGCTCAGCTAACCATCACTGTCTGGTTGTTAGCATATCTGATTAGCACACTAGCTAATGTAGCTTGTAGTGTTTCTTGTTGTTTAATGTCAAAGTCAGAATGAGTTGAAAAATGATTATGTCATGCTTTTTGGAAATTATAAACCTTTTTAAATAAATTATATCAAACAGCTAACTGTTAGCTAGCTAATGGCTAGCTAACATGCCTAGCTAGTATTAGAGGTAGCTAGTAGGTGTTGAATTTCAGTGTTGTTGTGGGCAGGTTGTGCCCACAAGTCCTGTGAGTAAACACTGTCCCACACTGCGTCAAATGTAAAATCCCCTGACTTTTCCATGATATCCTACAACTAAAATACTGAATTTCCATGACCTATATAAATATATCATGTCATTTATTTTCCCTGGCCAAAATTTTAAAAGCACTCCAGAGGTCTTATTAAAGTTCACATTTTTTTTTAATTCTGAAGGGGAAGTGAACATATGTGGCAAATAACTACTTAGTAATTTTTTTTTAATTAAGGTGGGCAAAATTCCATGATATTCCATGACTTATTCCAAGAGTTGATTAAATCCCATGACTTTCCCTGTCTGGAAGAGACTTTTCAAAATTTTGTGATTTTCCAAAAATTCCATGATTGATGAGAGCCATATTATTAATAAATGTTATTGTGTCTGTATTGTCACATTCACCAAACGGCCTTGATAATGAGACCCAGGCCCTGAACCCACCAAACCCTTATTACTGTACTTTGCCTAGAACTGTATTGGGATTCATAACAAGGCAGCTGGTGGTTTTATGTCAACATTAGCATCAGTTGCTTTGCAAAAATGAGCCTGCTGGCTAGTTAGCTAGCTAACAGTTTGTTCAGGTTAACTGAGCTGCACAGGGATTTGAACCCACAACCCTGGCAGCCGTGCCCTACATGCTGGGTTACACCAAACCAAGCACCTGTAACGGTCTGCATGCTGGGTGCAGAGCAGTGTGAGCGCTGCAGCGTGAACTGGGTGCAGCAGGCTCAGATATATAAGAGCAGACAGCTGTCATGGTGTGTCTGGCATCACCGGCTGGTTGTGGTCATACAGCCGCTCTGTTTCCACAGAGAAGTGAAGGCTGCAGTGTTACCTGCCACACAGCACACTGCTGCATGTGGCAGGGCTGATTGGGAACAGGTCTAAATGTATGAGGGATAATTGAACTCCATCTCAACAAGTCATTTATTCTCATCCTCAGTGTTAAAATCTTGTTTGTCTTGAAACAAGGTAAAAAAAAAATCTGCCAGTGGGCTGAAATAATCCCACTTGTTTCCAATGCAGTTTCACATGTTTCATGAGTTTTTTTGCAGTGATATTTACTACTTCCACTGACCCAACCGGAGGTAAAGTGCCTTGCTCGGAGACACCTCAGTGGCTGTTGAGAGAAGGTGTTTCCCACTCACTCTCCCCACACAAATTTTCTCAGGTGATCCAGGGATTCAAACATGGCAACCTTCCAGTCACCAGGTCAGCTCTGTAACCTTCAGACTGCTGCCACAAACAGTCTGCGTTTGTTGGCTACCTGACAGCAGACTCGCTAACCGAAAGAACAAAACAAAACTGAAAACATCATGTTAGGATTTCTCACTGAAAACAATACGAGCTGCTCGCTTCAAGATGCAAAAACAAACCGCTTGTGTTTCTTGTTCAGCACACACTGACTGTAGTTTTGGAGAAAGGAAGATGAGCACTTTTTTGCACTCTACGCTCAACATTTTTACAATTAATCCACTGATTTGAATGAGTATTGTAATCATTACAGTGTTGATAAGGCAAATTTCACCCCCCGAAAACCCAGGTTTTGTGTTTGAATGTAGCATTAAATGAAGTAAGTAAAAATAAAAAAGTATGGTTGGCTAGTAGTGACATTTTTTAAAAATATGTTTATTCATTCTTTAAAGACCAAATGGATCCAGTAAGATCATTTGGGTTCCTCACTAGAAAAAAAAATCCCTCAAGGGTTTCTTGAAGAATCCTCCGTATGCCAGAAATATACAGTAGGGGTCACGAACCTGTAAAGAAGGGGTTCCTCAAGGAACCGTCAGGGGTTCCCCGACACTTGTAATCCAATAGACCCCCAAAGCTTCTTCTCAGGCTTTTCACATTTCAGAGTGTGCAGGCACGATTATTTAGCCACACTACAAGTGCATTTCAAATCATCCTAAGCACATTATCAGCATATTATGCACTATTCTGTTTGTATAATCACATTTGAAAATGACATGCATCATAATCAGGGAAGGGAATTAACATTTTTCATCCACCGGCCACAATGACTGAAGGTTTCCAAAATTTACCAGACCCCGTCACTGTTGTACCAGCCAAATATGATTTTGGGAAAGCAACAGAGCCTCTACATGATGGGTGGGTACCAGCCAAGCACTTACCAGCATTTGGCTGCCTGGTGTCTCTCACTAATTTCCTGTTTTGATTACAATAGATGATGAATCAATCAGGCTGTGCGTACAATGTGTAGTAGTTTTCTCTGGTTTACAATGCAACGATACTGTTTGTTTACACTAAAATGTTTATGAATTTTGTGACATTACAGTAGGTATGCATCATATTCTTTATGAATCACAGAGTTTTAATTTAGATACTGTGTGTAGATTTAGATCAGGAAGAGAAATTGAAACCACATCGGAATGTCCAAAGAGGCCTGTGATGCAGAACAGAGGATTTACATAAAGTGAGTAAAAACATGCTTTTCTTTTTTCTGTTTTCTGTCCAGTGGTTATATCATATATCAATGCATGGATAGTGTGCATTATTAAGTATTTGCATGCTGTGTATCTTAGCTTTATAATGTGATTACAAAACACTGATAATGTGTTTATGATGCCTGGTGAGCAACAGAGTAAAGTGTAACTCTCCAGACTAATTATGGCAAATTTCATTTCCCCAGACGCATCGACATCTGCTGCCTCCAACATGCTGCCGTCCGATGACAAGCTCACGCTGCACCTGCAGAAAAGTGAGGCTTTTTTTTTTTTTAGGGAGGAACGCCTGTTTTCTTACTGAAGTCTGTGTAAAATATGTAACATATGCCAACAAAAAAAAAAACAGGCACAAAACATCCACAGCTTGTCTTTGGTGATTCATAATTTTATGTTACAAAGCCTTCAAGCCTGCTATCTAACAGTCAAAACAAAACACTCGATTGCTGTTATCAGACAAAAGCTGCGTATCTCCAAAAGGTCAGTTTTTCAGGAGGGAAGAAAGATTATGTTCTCATTGACGCCCATGTATTTTTGCAATCGAACAAGGGGGATTTGACAGCTCTCAGGGCCGCGGCGGTTACAAAACTCCCTCGTCCACTTTAAGTTCAAGCAACGCTGAAATCGCAGGGTGCACGACGGCGGCTGCCGACAGAGGCGGCGCGGCTGAGCTGCGATGTGTGTTGTGAGGAGTAGAAGATGTGTACTATGCAGCGGTGACCTTTCCCCCTCTCCAGGCGAACACCTCCACACCAAACCCACAGCAGCCGCCCCCCCACACGGCTGCCTGGACTTCAAAGGCAGAGCACTGGCGTTATACCAAAGTCGTACACAGCACGTACTGTACAGAAACTTTACCTTCCCCGCCTGCCTTTTGCCTCTCCACCTCGCACTCTGCTGTGGTTTCAGAGCCTCGCAGCAACAGCACTAATTATTGTAAACCTGCAATCAGCTCTGCACATTCATTTCTCTGCCTATCGCATTTCTTTTCATCCATAATCAGAATATTTCTTGCGTGTGTTGTCTGGGTGCCGTGACCTTTGACCTACTTCCTGTAATGTTGGTGATGGAGCCGCTGAATCGAAACTGTTGTACTCACTGTGAGGCTTTCTGGATGAGAGCATCAGCTGAATGACTGGAGTCTAAATGCCATGATAGAAATCGATGCAGGCTGATAGCATCAACTGATGCAGTAGTACTATCAGTATTCGTAGCAGTAGTAATAGTACTTGTTGCAGTCGTAATAGTAGTAGTAGTTGAAGTGATAGGAGGAGGATCAGTAGCAGTTTTGATAGTATTTGTAGGTGCAGCAGTAATAGCAGGCTTAGTAGTAGCTGTTGTAGTTACAGTACTGGTTAAGTAGTATTTGTCATAGTTGTAGTAGTTGCACCTGCAGTAGTAGTACAATTTGCTGTGCTATTTGCAATACTACTCCTATCAGTAGCTGCAGCAGTAATAGAGTTGCAGTAGTTGTTGCAGTTGCAGTAGGACTATGGATAGTAGCATCAGTAGTTGCAATTGCAGTCATAGTACTATTTGCTGTAGTATTTGTAGTATTTTCAGTAGTAGTCGGTGATAACAGTAGTAGTAGTACTAGCAGTAGTTGCAGTAGTTTTTTGCAGTAGTGCCAGCAGTATTCACAGTAGTAGTTGCAGTACTTGTGATACTAGTAATTTTTAGAGTTGCATTGATAGTACTATTTGCAGTAGTATTAGTAGTTGTAGTAGTATTAGCAGTAGGAGTACTGGCAGTAGTACAAGCAGTATTTGCAGTATTGAAGGAGCCGGCTCTGCCAGGTTCTGAGCGATCTGCGATCTGATTGGTCGGTGAGCAGGACAACAGGCAGACTGTCCTCTCTGGGATCAATTGGTCCATACATGACGCCCACAGGCCGGCCTGCAGTGGGCGGCTGGTGGCCCGGCAGCCCAGCA
>OMLF01034818.1:0-10541 GCA_900302615.1 Holocentrus rufus
GCTGCCTATTATCTCCATTGTGTAATTGAGATGCAGAAACATTGACAGAACTCATTTACTGCGATGGAGAACTGTGTAATGTGGAAGGGAACACAGATTATTACATCAACACATGCACACACACACACAAAGACAGACAGACACACACACACACACGTGTTACCAAAGGAGAGTATAATTTGGCACCATGTTTGAAGAGCCCATTCAGTTGTTTTGTGAAGATTTGCACTTCCAGGCTCGTGTGTCCAGGGTGGCAGAACATCTTCTTCGTTTGCCTCCTAGCATCCCCTCTAAAAATGCATTTCCAACAAAGTCCCGCTCTCACTCACTTCAATGTGATGATTCGAAATGAAAATAATGGCCAAAAATCTAAAACGTGAAAGGATTTGCCGTCGCCGTGCCGTAAAACCTTGTGAAAGTCAGCATGCATTGGCAGCTGAATGTAATCTAAACCTCGCCTCCCCGTTCAAAACATTCATTTTTTTCTCTCTCATCTTTCTTCCTCTCCCCCCCCCTCTGCATCAGAATGACACCGTATCTCAGAAGGTGGTTCATCCTCTTGAGACAAAGGGCCTCAGTCACACACACACACACACACACATGCACACACATACATGTGGACACACACATAGACACACAACCACACAAGAGCACCGAGGTCTGCTGTCATACACCTCTCATTAATTCCTACCTGTCAGCCGGCTCCCCCTACCGTATCGGCCCCCCGAAAGGTGACAGCTTTCCAATGACTGACAAAGGCTCTTTAGGTGATACAGAAGATCCCTAGCAACCGCTGGCTTCTGTAAAGTGCCCCTCAAATGTCACTTTTGCTGCTCCGAGACGTGCACACACACACACACCCACGCGCAGTATTTTTAAAACAGAGGCCTGCTCTCAAGTCTTCAACCATCTTTGACATCCAGAGGCTATGGATGTCACAGAGGCCTCAGCTCTTAAAGCTTTTAACATCCGAGCGAGATGCGTTGTTTGACAGTGCTATTGGTTGGATGCTATTGTTGCGTGTCGTTTTCCCCCCGAGTGCATTGGATTTGCTTGTTTTTTTTTTTTTTTTTTTTGTTTTTTTTTTTTTGTTGTAAGAGGCAGATAAGGAAGAGGAAGAAACAGAACCAAACTTTCCCTCGATGTCCACTCGCCTGTCATGCGCTGAGTGGCAACAACAAGCAATCGGGAAGGGGTCAAGTGCACAGAGATGGTGGCCTCTCGGATTGACGTCATTCAGTCGCCGTCGGTCCGTCCCCCCAGTGCAGTGTGCACCTGGTGACCGGTAAGAACGGATATAGACATTTGAAACTTTCGGTGTCAAACCAGCGGGAGGAGAAGGCTAAGCACCTTCATTTTCCAGGCTCTTTAAGCTTGTGCTAATTGAAGCAGCTCAGGCTCCCTATTAGTGCACCAGAATACAATCGCTGGACGGCTGTCAAAGAAATCGATGTCAGTTTTCTCAGTTCAAATAAACGGCAAACCTGTTAATTATCACACATACATTTTTGCCTATGATGATTAGTGGCCATCTGTCTATTAGTCGCATGAAACTAGTGACCCAATTTTGACAGCATATTGGGTAAATGATGTGTTTTTAGGCATTGAGATTGCAAGTTTCCATTGGTTGGGATGCCACAATTGCAATTACCCGAAAACCTTGAAAAACTGTCATGAAATAATGCACATATTTGCATCTATTATAGGAAGTAGGTTTCGCAAAAACATAAGGATTCCACCTATTAGGTTTTCCACAAATTAAGACTTTCTCTCATAATTGAAATTTTAATTAATGCTTCTGATTGGCCCAAAGGGGGCAATGCAACATCAATGGCGACATGTTTAATGTGAGCTTGCCGATTAATTCCTCTCTGTATCTGTGTTCACATACAGATGAGCGCAAATAATTAGCGGTGTGTTTTATTTTGCTTGATCAGAAAAATGGAGCTCAACTTGGAGGCCTGAAACATCCACATCAGTAGGAGGGCTGGTGAGGCATCTGGAGGAAAACTTCAAAGACTTTTGTAATGACGTGGAGTGGAATAGTTAAGGCGGCCTTCAGCTTTACACTGGTATAAAACAGGAAATGATTGCGAGTGTGTGAGTGTGTGAGAGAGAGAGAGAGAGAGAGCTTATCAAATTAACAAGTATTACACACTGTGAGTCAAATGAAAGTCACAACGGGATATCACTGGTTTGAGAGAACAAAAGCTTTTGCTCTACTTGTACGCACCTGCACTTTCAACAAAACACGTAACTAAGGATGGTTTTGCAGATGGAAAAGCAGCCCTGTGTAGATCAGTGAGAAGAATACGGTGCAACAAACGCTGCAGTTTGACTTCAAATACTGGGTCTGCACATGATTAAAATACACACGTATGGTACTGTAAGGCTCTTTCTGTGAAAACATACCATATACTATAATATCACATAACCATAAACATGATGGCATATGTTTAGCATGTGATGTGAAAATAAAATTATAGGGAGACCATTTATTGAGCCTATCAGGGGGCAAATGTAATGAGAGTAGAGAAATATTTCTCTGCTGATTATTATCAGTTCTCAAAAATCTACTTGATGATTATAAGCAAAAACAAATGTATTTCTGAAACTAGTCTACATGTATTAAAAGGTTTAATCATAATGACTTACTAGAATAAATGTGGGTGATGCCTCTGGAATATGAACACAATCCATAAAGGCATACATTTTATTTATTTATTTATTTTCAATAATCACCTTGTTAGACACGTGAATTGGGATTAAGAGCTCATTATCTCTAAACCGCACAGAGACTGAAAGTTGTCATTCTACGTGTGACAAGTTCAGTGAGAAAAAGATGAAGGAAGGTAAGCTGTGTAAAAAAAAAAAAAAAAAAAAAAAAAAAAAAAAAAAAAAGGGAAAAAAAAAAAAAAAAAAAAAAAAAGAGAAGAAAAAAGAAAAGTGGAAACCACAAACCAGTTATCACAAGAAATGGAGCAAAATAATTTCACGTTCTCATACTCAAAGAAGATGTCACACCAATTTAAAAAATGACTCCCTCCGTTAACCAGATGATTACATTAAACATGCAACCATGATGTGCCTTCAGCAAATAGTCAGCTTCTCTGCAGACTCAGTTGCTGGACAATTTTTTTTTTAGTACAATACAAAACAATTTGGCAGATTCAGCTGAAAAAAACATAATTTCTGTGATGCATCTTAGATTTGAATGTGCTTAGACATTAAATGTATAGAAGTAGACTGATACGTATAGTCTGCTGTGTATGGTATACATTGAGTCTTCTTCAATTTACACTGTCCTCAAGTTTGAACAGCTTCCACACACTTCAAAGACTCATACTGGTCCCACTGGAAGATTAAAAATCCCTTGAACTGACACACACTGCACATCTCAGTGTCCTCTTTAGTCTTCTGTCAATATTTAACCATTGATAACAGAAAGAGAAGGGCTATAGCTAATACTGCTGCATACTACTCCTGTCTATTACTGCATGCCGGTCCATATCATAATGCACATGCTGACCTGCACGATTAAAACTCTTAGAAGTATTTTCAACCTTTGATCTGGTTTTGGAATTTTCGCACCCACTGCATCATGGATGTTGAATTCTATTTCGATTTTAAATTTGACCACATAAAATGGATAAAATGAAAATGAATTCCGTGAAGTTGCATTGCATTAATGGTGCAATAAAAAAGCAATGAATGATTCAAAGCTTTTTGAAGTATTTTTGAAGTCTGGGACAGGTATATATATATATATATATATTGCTTTTATCTTACATTTTACATTTACTGTCCACTGTGGGGTCAATAAAGTTAAACCTTGAACCTTGTTGCAAGATGATAATGGAGTTTTCCACATTTTTACATTCTCCCAGACAAAGGAGCCATCACCCTCTAAGAATGAGGAAAACGCTGGAAATATATGGCTCAGGGTTTCCTGTAGGAATTAATTACGTAACCTATTGTAGCATGCCTCCAAAGTTCACGGAGCATGAAAAACTTAATATGCATGGCCTTCACCTTTACAGGCTCATAAAATTATAGAGTTGTGCTTAATTTTTTTTTTATAACATGACAGACTTTTTTTTATTAAGACTGGCATATGTTAATAACATTCTACATGGGAGAAATTTAAAAAATTTGGGTTTGATGTTCACTCACAGAACCATGGAAAGGTCAATAATATTTTTTAATACTGCTCTAATGATATTTCACATTCTTATACTCCACATTTGAATTGGACTCTGTGGGTAGCATTGATATTAAAACTATGAAAAAATTCAGAAGTGGTCCGCGTATAAGCACATTGTCATTATCAAGGTCTTTCCCTCATTTTACTACAACGTGTGATATAGTGCGATTTCTCGCTGCCTTGTGGAACACTTTGCAAGGAGAGCGTTGCTTGCTCTAATTCTTAGACATCGGTGTAATGCGCACATCGGATTTATGGGATATTGTATACTGAAATTGTTGAAAATTTCTGCAGTAAAAGCTCTCCACTGGTTCTTCTCCCCCCAAACCCACAGATGCTGCTTTTTCATGCCAGCCCATAATATTACAGATAAATCTAATCTAGTCATGGTGATATAGCTGGTGAGAGATCTGATAGTCACTGTGGCCAGTCTGCTAGAAACCAGCCTGCAAGTCTGTTTTATCCCATAACTCCAATTTGTAGTCCAAGTGTGACACTTAGTCATGTCAAGATGTATTTTTATATATATATTGTTCAAAATGTAAACAAAACCTGCCTCTTGGTTGAAATAATTTTGGTTGTTTTAAAGTAACTTCTTTCAAGATAATCTCCCCTGTTTAAAAAGGACTAACCTAAAAGCGAGGTGAATGTCACCAAAAAAAGCTAATTTACCTCATCCTTGTTCAATACAGATAAGATGTCTCATACTTTCCCTTATATCCTCACTCTATTATCTATGAGGGGGAAAAAACAGCCTAAATTGAATATGGTAGGAAGGTGAAATGGCCGCATTTAAAACCCAACAAAAAGACTCTCTATGCACATGCATCAGCTGGAGTGATGAAGTCAGGGCTGTGCATGTTCTCAGGCCAGGGCAGGTCTGGCAGCCCTGCCTACTACTTGATTAGGCCACTCTGACAACCCAGCAGCCTGGTAAGGTCAAGCCCTACAGAGTGTCAGAGAGGTGGGATGATGATGTATTTCTCTGATGCCTCTGTTTTTCACCTCTTGACTTTGTTGTTTTTCTCCTTTGCGTCAGTGTCAACTTTTTGCCCATCTGCTGGGGACGTGTCTGCCGTCAGAGCTGGACGGTCAAACAGTTAACCCTTCACACGCCCGGGGTATTGTGGTGTAAAGAAGAAAAAAAAAAACATCGTCCGCCCTCTGTTTTCTTTCAGATTGTCCATCAGCGTTAAATGAAATGCGTACTGAAGGCAGAATTTGCTGGATTTTCAGTGGTAATTGTTTTCAGACATTACAGATTCATCCCACTATCTGTATAGCATATTGAAGGTGAGATTATGCATTGATGTGATACAGCCATATTTGAATGATCTTTTTAACTGACACTTTTGAGTGCATCATTAGTGTTGATTTGTTCGAAAATTTGAAGACTATCTAGATGAAAGCCTGGCTGTAAAAATACATCCAAGTCTTTTTTTTTATAGAACTTCAGAAAAAATGTTTTGGGATGGAGGTCGTTTCAAAGACTAAGCCTTGAATTGAGCAGTTTCACTGTTCACTTTTCGATCCATTATGAGTGAAACATCGTTACCTTTTGCCTCATTGTTCAATATCTCTACAATATTGACGATAAATCCTGTCCAGTTTTTCCTGTTCAGTGAGAGGTCCTGCATCTGATAACTTCAGTGGTGTTCAGCTGTGAGTTTTACTTTTATGCCAGCACCTATTTTGTAAAAGCATTGCTTCATTTGTCAAATGATGGTCATCTCACATTAGAATGAAACTAAAAAGAAACAGCTGAGTCAAAGCTTAGTATGCAGTTTATGTCTGCATGCAGTTAACAATTTTTATACACACACACACACAGAGTACGATCACACAGTGTGTCAGCTCACAACGTCTGCATTTATATAACAAAAACTATAGAAATAACAAAAGAGGCATTCGCAGATCTGCTCTTTTCCAGCACGACTGCAGGTGCCTTAGGTGACAAGAGCCGCTGTGATTCTGATGTCTTGCCCTAAGCTAATAGTCCTACAGTACGTGCTCCTGCTACTGGAGAGGTGTCTCTTGTTGTTAGCATAAAATAGTGGATATTTCAACCGATAATGTTGCAGACATCACTGGATGAGACACATCAGGGAATTGGCTATTCTTATAGTGACCTTGGATATACTGTATTTGCCAATATGTCTGAAATCAAAGGGTTTTAAATAGCCTTACCCATATGGAAATCTAATATATGAATATATATGCCCTAATGGCAGAGAAAAGTTGTCAAATGTGTTATATGTATAGTCATATATGAATAACACATACACCTCCTCTGGATATGGTGATGTATATATAACTCATAAATGTTGAACATATGCTATATTTGCAACTTGGCATACTATAGCCTAACATGCATATATGAAAACAACATATTGCCCTTATATGGTCATACATGTGCAGCCACACCCTCTCGACATATATGTATGACAGTGGCAGGTGATGACTCAAAAAACTGTGCAGAATGCATGTTAGACAGATATGTCCATATATGAAAATCTGCTATATCGGAATATGTTTTATATATGGATATTTACTATGGACATGTATGCCATATATTTATAAGTACATAACTACATTTCCATGAGGGGCAGATCACAAAATGAGTAAACTCATACTGTTGAAAGTACAACAATACTGTACGGAAGAAACGCCGCAGAAATGCTTGTTATAACTTCAGAAAAATGCTTAATCACCATTATTTGTCAGATAAAGTGACTCGGGACAACACAATAGGATGCGGTGTCAACCAGATTTCTCTCTTTCTGCCTCTCGGTGCTGCTGTGTCTCTGCATCAGCGTCTCGAGGTTTACAACGCAGACAGAAACAGAGAGGGAGAGAAAGAGTAAGAGGGCTGCGTATGTGCTATTGTGTGCGTGTGTGTGCGTGTGTTGTGGCGTGTTGGGGGGTAGCGGTGGGTGGAGCACTGTACGTGTCTGTGCTCAGGTGGCAGATACCCTAGGTAAATCATTTCAGATCCATTTATTCAGAAGCCTGCGCGCAGACGACACCTGCACAACGCTGCCAAAGAAGTGCCACAATGTCAGCGACTTCGTTTGCAGCTCTGACCCTCCGGCTGGTGTGTGTGCATGTGTGTATGTACCTATATATGCGTGTGTGTGCGTGTGCAGGTGTTAGTATTCTTTTAACGTGTGTTACCCCGAGAAAGGGTAACCTCTTTGTTTCTGTCTGCGTTAGGCAGGTAGCTTAGTCAAATGTGTGTTAGTCAGAAAAGAGAAATCACAGGCAGGGGAAAAGGGTGGAATCATTTTTGCTGTCATTTGAATAGCAGTGTTATTGCTGCACTGACCGTCAATGCAGATTCATATTTTAAACCTTCAGTCAAGTACATCGCCCAGACTGAAAATTAAGGATGAATAGTTAATTTAATTACTTTAATGAGCAACATGATGCTACAAAGGGATATTTTTTTTTAGCTCTTAAATGTCAGTTTAAGGAAAAAAAACGAAATGGTCGAGATCAAATTAATGGTATTTTTTAGTCAAGATGAATTTATATTTCTCTGACGTGACAGCTGTCTAATCTGTGTTCAAAGCCAGCTTGTTTGCGTGTATCAATTTTACATTGACAGTCAGTTGTGACAGCTGTAAAGTGTTCTTGAAAAAGCACCCGACGTGGACACTCAAGGCAGCCAGACGAAAGATTTGCACGCTGTGATGTCTGTGTGTCAAATTACTTATCTCACTAAGCATATGCTGCCACTTCAGAATCATATACTTCAAACGCCGCAGCCTTCAAAAGCGTCAAAACGGAATGTCTTATTCAACACATCAGTCATGTAGCCACCAGCAAAATGAGGGACATGTCATTTGCACTCAACAAAAAGCTTCCGAAGACATTTAAAGACACTCTTGATGACTGTTTCAATTTGGAGAGACTGTTAATGATATCGTCTCAGCTGCCTTTTGCATTTTCTCTTAAGACACAACTAAACGACAAAGAGGGCTAAGATGTTCACTTCAGCTAAAGCTCTGCCACTTATTAATTTGAATCCTGAAGACAATTACTAATTCACTGCCGTACCCATTACTGAGCCGCTGCCCTGGATTTTCTAGCTTTTTTTATAATGAGCCAATCCCAGGGTCAATTTAGTCTGCAACTAATGACAAAACATATAAAATAATGATTCCCGCTATCAAATTAGCACAATGGTCTCGTATCAGTGACCAAGTCCCTTTTTATTTTATAGGCCTAAAGTGAAGTTTTGCAAATAAAATTGACGTAATACTAGAAACAGTAACAAAAAAGATCCTCGCCGAACAACACCCACTGCGGTTTCTCATCCACTGTCCTCTTTAATTTGACCCACACACACATGCACACACACACACACCCCAACAAACACACACACACACACATGCAACACACCGCAGTCCTTGAGCTCCAAGCAAATACCCCACTTGGTTTGCACTGTGCCGAGTGTTACAGAGGGCTAAACTATTTCATTGTACTAATTGGCCAGTGTCATTCCTGACGTTTGGATAAACAGAGGGAAAGAGGGAAAGCTGAGACAAATGGTGGCTAATTAAACTGATGTGTGTGCATATACCGGTGTGTGTGAGTGTGTGTGTGTGGGGTGCAGGGAGAAATCAGCTGACAAAAAAATGTAACGAAGCACAACTTGACAACAGCAACCCTACCCCTCACGATGGAGACGTAACAAAAAAAATAATAATAACTTCCTCCTTTCTTTGAAATTCTCAGCTTCTCTCTAATTGGGTTTCATTCAGAGGGAGGAAGAGGAAAACAATGATCGTCCACATTTTGTTACAAAAAAAAAATTTAAGCTTGAAGTAAGTTGTTTTTTTGTTGCAGCAAGGCCAGAGGTTTTCCTTTTTTGAATTTGCTAATTAGCGTGAGGATGTTCATGTTTATACTGAGGGCTAAGCAGGGTGAGGTGTGCGCCACATTATGAGGTCAAATCCCTCTTTCTATTTCCCAATCATTCAAAGCTCTTGACTCTTAGCCGTCTAATGACGCAGAAATCTGATAAAAAACATGTTTTAAAAGTAAGAAGAGAGGCAGGATGGAGCGAGAGAGGAAAGGAAGCAAAAGTCTGGAAATGAACTGAGGTCTGTTTGAACCCCGGCCCACAGGGGACATTTGTTTTCAGAGGTAGCGCGTTGGCCCACTGCATCATCCCCGGGGAGATATCCTCCTCGCCATTTCTCTACTCCTCTGCAGCGCTGTTTCACCTCGCGTTATAGCATTCCCCCCGTCTGACTGTCTCACACGTGTGGACATGTGCACCCTCACACACACAAACACACACACACACACACACAGACATGCACAATCCCTCAAACCCTCACCCAACCAACCCCCACCCTCGCCTCTCTCGCATTTGACCACTTGTCAGGGGATGTTTATGGGCCATTGTTTGCAGTGCTGATGATCATTGTCACCAGTTGATTCCATTACCCATACCCTTCTGATGGATGGGGCCCACCCTGACGTCCACTGATATGGGTGTCCTTGACCACTGGGGCAGACGCAATGAACGGAGGGGGCAGGCGGGGTGCAGAGATGGGGACCAGCGATGGGAAGTTTGACTCTTTATTCCACGGAAAGAATGCATCTTCATCTTCAAATTTCATCTCGTCCCGTCCCGTGCGCAGACGGGACGGGGGCAGAATTATGGTAACTTATTGCGACGGGTCAAAAGAGTGCTTGGTACAACATGGCCAATTTTTCCTGCTGGATCTGGTGTTGTTGACAAGTCTTCTACCATATAAGTGAATTAATACACCTAGCTCTCTTAATAAATCAGTTTAAAGTGATTGAATTGTTCAGGGGTCATATATCACTCATTCCCCTTTTATATTGCCCCAAAATCCCACCACCATCTGGGACTTGAGCTCAGTGTAAACAGGTTAACTTGCATTTCAGTCCTCCAATCTGAACCCTACAACAGTCCCGGGTAATTATCGACTTTGGTGCCATTCTGCATAAACGTAAACCGATCTCCTGTTAATTTTTGACTAAAACGCAGCGTTTTCTCCCAGCTGTCTCTCATTAAAATGACACTATGAGCATAAGTTAGAGTCTACATGCTCTACATTTTAGGGAGGCGATCTTAACCTCAGTTAATGTAATATGATCAAATAAATTATCAATATATCACCATCTTTTGGATTGGACTCTAGCTGGTGCTCATAGTGTCGTTGTAATGAGAGACTGCTGGGAGAAAATGCTGCGTTTTAGTCGGGTTGGAGGATTGTGAGACCAGTTAACCTGGAAATGAAATATGCAGCTCGGGTTTTCTGCTAATGTAAACAATGTCACTCGCTTTTTTTTTTTT
>OMLF01034818.1:12189-32189 GCA_900302615.1 Holocentrus rufus
CGGGTGGCAGGATGGTTGTCAGGGACGACATGAGTGTCATTCTTTTTGATTAATGGAGCATTGTGACCCCGCCCCTAACCCTCCTTCTTTCCCTGCATGCCCACTCTCACCTCTGTGAAGCTCCCCCAATAACAGGTAAAAATAGATGTGGGCCAAGTTATGCTCTCCATTTGGATTCTACCTAGACACAAACCTGATAGGGACAAGATAGTAGAGGGAGGAAAGAAAGACTGAAAGACAGAAAGAGAGAAAGAAAGAAAGAAAGAAAGAAAAAGAAAGGCAGAAGTGAAAGGAGGCAGAAAGACCTGCTACAGATTTTTGGAGAATGTCACCCGCCTAACCTTGTCACCATGTTAAGTCAGCTGTGATTAATTAGTTGAGTGAGATTGAGCAATTAGGTCAGGAGTCTGGGTGTGTGTATGTGCACGAATGTGTGTATGTTGCTCGCACGTGCATGTGTGTGTGTGTGTGTGTGAGCACGCAGGTTCATGCATAACTTTTTGAAAGTGTGAATGTTCATGCTCTTGCATTCCAATAGCCATATGCAGACGAACATACAGTTTAATTTCTTTTCATTTTTTTATGTCAGAAAAGAATTCACAATAAATTACGTGCAATTTATGACGTGCCTTTTTCACACATGCACATTTTTTTTTGCAAGGTATCTTATTAACTAAACTGACTTAGGCAAAAATTTGTGGTTTGGAAAAGGTTCAGTGGTTTAGTATCATAGAGCCGTGGCTGTAGATTAATTGGGAAGAATCTGAAGATAAGAAAACCTTAGACAAATCCTCGAACCAGTAAAGGCTTACAAAAGATCATATTTAACAGTGATGGCTATATATTTTCCTTTTTGCAATTAAAGAATCCCTCTGTGTAATTTAATGCTTCTTTTCAAGTGTCGGGTCCCCTGAGACTTGGCCTGTAGCTATGCCATCGCTCTTGGTGATTATCATTAATGAATGTCGGCGAGGACCATCCCTCAATGTGACTAGGGAGGAAACACAAGCCCTAATTAAAGGTTCCTATTCATAAATATATGCCTCAAACTGCATGGATCGACCAACGCTGCGCACACAAGTCATTTTAATGTCAGAAAAGCACCTTTTTTAAAAGCATTTTCTCCTTTTATGTACAATGCACCGGCAGCGATGACAGATTTTGCAGACAACCCTGCAGCAATGGATCAATGTAATTTGAGATTCGCAGAGTTTGGGAATAAAGCTCAAGATTAAGACGGACTAATTTGGCATTCAAATGGAATGATGACTAAAAGCGAGCACTTACTATTCTGTGTTACTGAACATTATAATACAGTTACTGCGCTGAGAAGCCCTCTTTATTGTTTCTGTGCATGTAAACACATTCTCCTATTCTTGGGATTATTTAGCAAATGAAAATATTTAATACGTAGCAGTGGTGTTGATTTTGGCGCGTAGGGGAGTCAAATCACTGCAAAGTTAAGGAATCCTCATTTTATGTGATATGAAGACAATCTTTTTTATTTGCTTTAAATACAGAATGATAAGAAAACTCTGCTCATGACTGCAAGTGGTCGTACTGTCACATCAATATCCCACACAAGGCATGCGGTAATTATTTTTGGATCTCATGTGAAGGGGATAATGTTAACATTTAGGGTAATATTGAGGCTGTTCTGTCTGAATGTTTTGTGGTTTTTTTTTTCACATGGCTCAGAAAGTGTTTTGGAAAAGAGCTGGGTGAGACAAACATTTGGCTGCTTCCCGTTCCTCCTTAATGGCTGAAAAATGCTAATTGGAGTGCACGTGTCAAAGAAAACAAAAGGCAAGGGAGGAGGAGAGGGAAGGAGTGTGCATGTCAGAAGGCTGGTATTTTGAAACGTGAAATATGTCACTTTATTCACCCAAGCTAGTAAAGGTTTAAGTAAGGTTGTTCCGGGACCCAGGAAATCTCTCTTTCACACCTCTTGTGTTGCCAGGCAGGTTATGTGTGCGCACATACGTAATGCAGCTCATCTTCGAAATAAAAAATTTAAAAAATGGAACGCCATGCTGACAGTTTCTTCCCCCTACACTGTCAGGAAAATGGAAAGAGGGGCTGCTATTTCGCCGCAGCTATCTGCAGTCTAAATCTACTTTCTGCTGAACAATTATTATATAGTTCGTGTAAACAGGGCGAAGTTACTCCCTCTCCCTTTAGTTTTGAGCTTTTCCACAACTATGAAATGAAGCCACGAATCCCTTGGAGACTTGAATCCCTTAATAAACTTGCATCTGTCATCACCGCGCAGCATTTCATCAGATTCTTCGTCCAAACTGACAAAATCAAAAAGCCCAGGCGGGGATTACAAACCTTTAATTGCATTGTCAAATTTACAGCAACATATCATTTTAAGTCTACACATTAAACAAGTCAAGGAAAAGTAAATCTCTATAAAATATCAAGACCCCTTTCTCTCCATACTTATAGTTGGCATTTTAATTATACAGTCTTATCTGATAGATGTGGAGATATGGCTCGTGTCAAAGAAAGAGCCTCTTTTTATTAATTTTTATTATATATTCTTATATTCAGGCTGTCAATGAGTGTCTGGAATCTGATAGGACCCATCATTGATTGAAGATTACTGAAGATTATGAAGAGCAGCATTATCGTGAGCTGTACGTCTTTATCAGTCCACATGTTAACTTATTTGAGTGACATTAAGGGAAAAGACTATACTTTATTTCAGTCGACCAAGTTTAGAAGTGTGCTAACGTGGCTTCAAAATTGAAAGCAAAAGAAAAAAATAAGCTTGTTAAAAAGCAAATCACTTGCAAAGAGAAACACTAAACACCACAAAGGCAAATGGTAGCAAATTTGTGCAACACTTGAACCTGGATATCAGAAGACAGCAAACCTTTTCACATGGGAGGTTTTTGGCTGCAAAATACCTTTAATGGTTGGCCACGGGCTAAAATGTGCAACTGAAGATTATTTAGGAATAATAGCAGGTAGGCATTAACTCTAGGTATTATCTCATGACGCTGTTAAGTAAGTTATCTTAAAATACTGCATCGCTTTAGACAAAACTCAACTGCATCAGATTGGACCAATTAGTACAAGAGGTCAAATGAAAGCTATGATGGCAAAAACAAAGCAAACATATTTTGCAAAACGTATTTTCACTGCACTGCATAGAGTTCCAAATGTGTTCAATTGAGCTTTAGCACTTTTTAACAATTTCGAACAAGGCTGGTATGCATTTCATAGCTGCTATGCAAATTTTGCAGCATTGTAGTTATTTTTTTAAATTTTTTAAGAGAAGACTGAGCTGAATGCTGTTTAACATGATTATGTGAGACTGTCTGTGGTAGTGATGATGATGATGATGATGATGATGATGATGATGATGAAGATGATGATGATAAGGAGGAAGAAGAGGACAGATGTAGTGCTTAAGAGGATGTGAGGGATAGAAAAAGATGAAGAAGAAGAGGGAAGAAGAAACAGATTAATGTGATAATAATGACGAGGTGCTTTTGGTGGTGATGGGTCCAATCAGTTTTCCTTTTTCTTTTACAAGTATCCAACCTTTTTTGTTTTTTGGTGGTTGTTGTGGCACAAGCATATTGGACCTGCATGTAGGCCGAATGTAATGTGATTTATGCTAGGGTGTCGAGAACAGGTGAAGACAGCAGTCACAAACCTGAGGGCATGATTTCAGTTTTATTTATTAAATAAACTATACATTCAATTTTACAAATATTTTTCCCATTAAAAAATGGCATATGGTAAAAAGTCCAAATAAAAATGTAGCCCAAGAGGAATTGTAATGCAATAGGCAGCTCATATAAAAATTGTGCTGAAATGAGTAATGCAACATATAAACATAGTAGCCAACATAATGCATTACATGACATCTCACATGTACATAATATTATTCATATTAATGTTATTCATACATCATTAAACTTAGTGAATTACTTTTCTTAAAACGATGCGTTCGCTGTATGTGACATGTGATGTATGATATCTGCTTTTTGATTAATGTCATCCCTGTTATTTTATTGCCACTGTATATGGGAGTCATGTAAAAAAGAGACATACACTTGGTATTATTTTCATGCAAAAATGACAATTTTCATTAATATGTTTGTTGCGTTTTTGGTCATACGAGTTTGAAATGAACCACTTTTTCAAAAAGGATCCCTCACCTGCATAGACACCCTCCCAGGACACGATCCCTGTGCAGCGTGATCCAGAGCGTCTTACAGAACGACTTCTCTTTAGGTGGTCACGTCAGTCGACCTAGAAAAAAAAAAGTCAAAAGAAAACAGAGAATAATGTATGCAAATGTACATGAAGTCTACATGGATATTCTCACACGCACTGAGGGAGTGTCTTTACTGGGAAGAGAAGGAACACAGTGACATAAAACCAGGATGGCATGTCATCATGCTGTCATTGTGGCACATTACGAGGAAGAGGTGCTTCATACACACGAGGGGGGTGGGTGAGAAAAGACTGTTTGTGAGTGTTCGGCTTTCGCCACACATGCACACGGACATGGGATGCATGATTGCGTCACGGATAGTGGAGCTTGCAAGCAATTTGGATCATAATGCCTTGATCGCATGTGACTGGCTGTACACAAAAATCAGCAACCATAAAAGACATTATTCCCATTCAAAAGGGTAGGAGGGAGGACTACAAATCCTCAGTCTGTGTTTTGCCATCTGAAACCTTGTCTGTCAGCGGCACGGTGATATTGTTAGGTGCAATTCCCTGGAAATTCACAGGAATGTATCAAGGGTGAGATGTAGCCTTGTGTCTTCTTTGTGAGTGTGCGATGTTAGCAACTTATGATACGATCCACTAGTCTCCTCATGCCATAACATGGAGGCTCTAAATCATATGCTGATAAAATGTCAGCATGTGTGACCTCTTTGTTCAGTCGCATTGGAGGTGTTAAGAAACAATTTTGCAGATTAGCAGTAGTAGTATCATGTTATTTGATGGTACAACAGTGCATTTTACCAAAAAGGCCAGAAACATTCAACAACGTGTGTGTATAATAAAGAGACAAAGGGAGAAAGAGTGTGTATGTGTGTGTTTGACATACAAATTAAATTCAACCAAGTTAGTGGCTAATAAGCCAACTGGCGTCTGAAATACAAGTCAGCAGATGATGGTTTTGAACTGCGTTTCGTTATGTGGCATGAAAAACAAGCAAAAGAAAAGGCAGGATCTAGAGGAAAGAAAGAAAGAAAAACATCCACAATAGTAGGATTGAGCAAAATGTTCTGCGTGGTAACAGTAAAATGGATGCTGGTCTCGTTCTGAAAAAGTGCCATGTATCTAATACATATTAAGACAAAATTTCATGTGCACAGATGATTACTGCCCCTGCCTCTTGAACCGCATGTCCCCCCCTGCTGGTCCAGGATCAGATCCTGCAGCACCTCCTCTGCTGGGTCTCCTCTCCTCTCATCCTCTCCTGGGCCTCCTGCTCTCTGCTCCCACTAACACTCACACTGCTCCCTGTTTAGGCACAACCTGTGACCTTCACGGCAAAAAATGTTGCTTTACACCCTCTCGCTAATCCTCAAGTCTCACCAAAAATAAAGTGTTAATACAGTCTACTATATATAGTACGTTTTGGCACAATCCAAGTGAATTAACATAAACCACTTTTGAGGTCTCTGTTTTGTTATTTTTAGTTTCCCTCGACTGCCATATTTTCCAGAATAAAAATTTTGCGTTCTCAAACACAGAGAGCACTGGAGGTTTAATGGCTTTGTGTCAAAACCCAACAGTTTTTAATTGTTGTGCTGCTCAGAACATATTGTGAATAACTTAACATCTTAATTTTGGTGTATTTTAGGTTAGTGTTGCCCTCCTGTTCTATTGAGAGAAGCAGAACAAAGCGCTCGCTTGGCTCCAAAGCAGTGAGGCAGCAATTTACATTTACATTGATATACAAGCCACAATTTAATTACAGCCAACCTGTGCTATGTTGATATGCCATATAGGCTATAGGTACTGCAATAAGCTTTCATTCAAAACACACAATATCACAGTATTTACACATCATAATGGATTTTTCAAATAAAAAATAATCTTGATTTAAATGATTGACTCAATATTTAACAGTACAAGTTAGCACTATATTCAAATGTGGATTGCATATAGCATAATGATATTTTGTGAGCTTACCAGCTCAAAATATGGGGAATTTAAAGCAAAAGCTGACTTTGTTTTTCAGTTTGACTATTTTATTTTCAAGGCAGAAAGATTCTGCTGACAAAATCTGCCTAAATATTCAAGCATACATTTTTTATTATTTGTATTATTTGGTAGGCTATTGATAAGGCTTAAAGCTCTCCAACAATAACTCTGTTATCTGAGCTGCAGTGCACAGACTGCTGTCTCTCTCTGTCTGTCCCATCCGCTGAGTTTGGGATGGAAATATTAGTGACGTAGGACACAGCAGGCTACATCAATCAGTGGGCAGACGGCGCAGGCTTGATAGATAGAGACAGACAGATGTTGGGGCGGTACTTGATATTTTTTTACTACGTTATAAGCAGCCCCAGATATCTTTTCTCCATAGATAATCAATTTTGGAGACCGGTAATGGCCCGAAAACACCGCGCGCAACCACAGAGAAATCTTTACGCATCAACTAGTTTTATAGCCTGTTAATTTGATGAGGAGCAGGAAGACGCAGCTCGCCTCTTTTGTTTATTATCTGTTACCTGTAAGGAATATTAAGGTGATTTTAAAAACTGAGTCTGGCCAAGGGGTAAATTCAGAAACTCACCCGAATAATGACCGGGACTGGCTCGCCGGGTTGCAGAAAGTTTGTAATCCATTTCTGGTGAATCGCCCCGATCCCAACAAGCCCTCGGCTGCAGCCCGGGCTGGAGCCGGTGCAGCGCTGATGAATGCTCCCCCAAACTCCGAAGGCTGGCTGCAAGATGGAATTAGAGCGTATCCAGTCTGTCCTAAAGAGTTTTCATGCCGTCCAAGTTGTTTTGACTGTTCAGCATGTAATTACCACACCCTCTGTATCTCAAACTATAGAACAAACAAAAAAGTGTTTTTGGTTCTCTTTAGGTTAGGCACGCTACTGTGTAAGTGTCCCACTCTGTTCTCCAGTTCTAAATGGATATATCATGCTGTCTTCATTTGTGATAACATTACCCTAGTTGTGTGCCCTTTATAAACACTTTATGGTGAGGAATAGTTAGGATGGAGTGTGGGCTACTAATGCAGCCACTAGTGGATTCAGAGCCCCTCCCCTTCACAAGAAGCCATACTAAAAAGGTGTAACGAATCGATCTGCAGTCTCCTTTGTCCCGCAAAAGAGGTCACTGAAAACATTAACATTTTAGCAAACCTTAACCCTACCATGAGCTGATCTACCCTGCAGAAAATGTCAGCTTTAACAATTCTCATCTTGTTATTCTTTAGCATAAAAAATGCTTCCAAAACAGTTTGATTCAGAAGTTTTCCTGAAACATATGTTAGTGTGTTGGTAAATGTTAGTATTAGATCACAAGCATCAAGAAAAACCTATACACTATTTCATTTGTATTTATAAACAAGTGAAAATATCTCACTCATTGGCACTTGTTTGCACTTGTTAGATAAGATTCATTAGCTTTTAGATAAACCACTTATTTATTAACAAAGGCTACAATAGATTTGTGGTTTATTTTTGCCCAAAGCTCACTACTTTCTTTTGTTCTTTCTTTCTTTCTTTCTTTCTTTCTTTCTTTCTTTCTTTCTTTCTTTCTTTCCATATGGACCCCTAATAAATCCATATTGTTTTTTGTATGACATAGTAACTTATAGTATCAGGCCTACAGCTGTCTATTGTAGATGGAGTCACAACAACAGCGTGAAAACTATATGATTAATAACCTCATTGACACACACACACACACACACACACACACACACACACTAACCCTAACCTTAACCCTAACACACACCATACAAGGACCCCAACTTCAACTTCGGGACATCCTCCTGCTTTAACCCCATCCGCTGTAACCTTCTAAAACGAAGACTTGTGTGTCCGCGAACGGGATACACACTCCTCCCGGCAGAAGTCGGGTTACAAACGCATGAAAGAAAGCCAGAACAATTAAACGAGCAGATTGACAGGTGGGCTCTGACTGTCAGGGTGACGCTTGTGGAGGGGTGGAGTAAAGGAGAGGCCGGAAAGGCAGCTGGATGTGTCTGTCTATCAGTGGGAGCTGTCTGAACGCACCGCGCATCACCAATGTGCGCACATTTCACTGCGGAGAAAAGAAGGACGCTCGTTGCGCTCTTTAGAATAAATAAAGAAAAAAATAATAACAACACATAGTCCGTCATCCGTATAGCGGGCCTGAGTGTTGTGTTTGTTATGAGTTTCTGAGTAATTCGTCAAGTGTCCATGTGAGAACCGGACGGACAGCATTTGTGAGTATTACATTATCCCTAAAAGCGGCGGGGGTGTTTTCGGAGAGATGGGGTGTGAGCTAATTGCTGTAGGGGTATCTCTGTTTGAGACGAAGCGATGCGCAGACTTGACTGATTGACATACCCGGCTAATGTGTCACTCTTCTCTCTTTCCTTGTTTCTCCTCCAAAAGACTAGCGGAGATTTGCAAACGGGAGCTGGCACCTGAACGGAGAGAGAGAGAGACTACGGTACAGTTTGGACCGATATACAACATCGTCGAGGGAGTTACCTTAAGACCCAAGAGGAGTCCCGTTTCGTTACTTTTTACCCGTGTATATGCTTGAAATAGTCAATTGAGGGGTGGAAACCTCTTTTTGATGGAAACGCGGCGCGGGGCTCTGGCAGCTGTCCATATCCCTCCCTGCTACACTGAAATTTGCACGGAGGTTTCGCCAGTTTTGACAAACCCAGCCTGCAATGAGTTTCTATAATCAGCAGAAGTTAATTGACGAATCCCTTTCGTTTTAGAAGTCTTGATTATTTTTGTTATTATTATTATTGTTATTATTTTTTTTTATCACCGGACATACGATTGCAGAAATGATAAGAGACGCCTAGAGATAAACCACTTGCATCGACAAAAGACTTCTTACCCTGCGGGGATCTACGTTTCCAGTGTCATTATACCCCAGTGAAGAACCGAAGGAAACGATATCAGCTTTGATTTTCTCCGTCGAATCGGTTTCCTCTCCAGCTTGTCCGCTATTTTGATCTCTGCATGAAAAGTCAAGCGGAAAGTCTTGCAGCAGCATGCCGAGGAGAAAGCAGCAAGCACCGCGGCGGTCAGTAGGTAAGCCCGGCTCTGCAGCTCCTCGCCTCTCACAACCCCCATCACCAGCACGGGCACAATAAATGCCTAGGAATTTACCTTTGTGCACAGGCATTACACGACACAAAACTTTGCATAGGAACACATAGGCCTGGTAAAAGCTATTGACATAATACAAGGACAACGGGACCTCACAAAGCCTATAGTGTGCAAACGGACCGGGCAAAACACAGCAGATAGACAGCAGACTTATACCACTGTACTTATGCATTCAGTATTCAATGTGTGTGCGTGCAGTAATATGTTTAGAGCAAAACACATGTCAGGTTATTTCCTTCTATATCCTAAGTTGCGCAATATCTTAGCAGCCGATAATAATGTGCATTTCTATAGTTAAGTCTGACAGGAAACAATTAGTTTTATTTTACGCAGCCATGCTTAAATGTCAATTTTGCTACTGAGAAATGTTTTTTTCTCAGTTGCACTTCAGTTTCAACGCTTTAAAGTTGGTTCTCAAATAGACTGCCAGCATCCAAGTTTTCCAAACAAAGATACCAACCCATCTTGTAGCCTCTTATCTCATTTTTACAGGCTAAAGTGTTTGATGTGTGGTGCCAGTGAGGAGGAAAAAAAAGAAAGAAAGGAAAGGAAAAGAAAAGTGGCGTATTTTCAGCTTGTGTTCCGCTCTGGGATTGCCATCCTTGATTTGATGCTTGATTGATCGCCTGTCATGCGACTGCCTTTGATCTATTCATTCCTGATAAACATCAGTAAATCATTCACCATAGAGACACGCATGCGCCCGGCAGCTGGACTCTCTCAAAAGGATAACTTTTTGCCCCCGTCGAGGACCAAAGAAAAGACAAATTGAAAGAAAAGTTCTCAAGCGGGATAAATACTTTGCGATTAATACCCAAGGGGGAGGGACAAAGGGGGGAGAAGAGGGGGGGAAGGAGGGTGCTGGGGCGTATCGAGATCACAGAGTAGCACACAAATAGCAATGAACCTAAAAACACTACAGGGCGATCTAGTTAGGCTAAATACCTCTAATGGTCACTTCATGCTTCTGACATGACCTCTCTGTACATCCCTTAACAAAAATAACTATTATAAAGCTATGACACATTTTTAACATGAAAATGCCCCTTTAAAGTTAGAGACATAAGAAGATAAAAATACAATGCAAAGTTATAAACATTACTTAGGACTATTATAGTGATGCTTTAGAAGATAAAAAATACCATGAGGTATGATGGGATTATCATAAACTTATTATTGGGTACCATAGACTGACTCTTAAGTCCTTAGTCCCATAATTTTATTATGACAAAAAAAATTTCAATCAATTATGATGAGATTGCTAATAGCTCACTAACATAAACACACCATACATCCCTGGGTATATTATGATGATTTTTTTTTTCTTTTTTCCTTTATAAATGTCACAGCTTGTGTATATCCTGAGAAGTAACTTGTTATTCTTGGTTTCAGTGACTCTCAAAATGCAGTTCAGGGATCCTTCAGAAGGTCCCAGGGGGTCTAGAAAAAAATAGTTAAATTCCCTTACTATTGAAGTGACTGGAATTTAACACAGTGAGAAAATATGAGAGGCTGACCGTTGCAGTTCTGATCATAGATGTCAGTATTACCGCTACACGATTTTAGTATTTGCACTTTCTCTGTTAGAAGTCACACAACTGTGCACCAGCTAACATTATTATCATCATCATTATCATTTTTATTATTATTTTTTCTTGTCAGAGAAGGGTCATCAGGAAAATAAAAAGAATTTAACACATACATGTGTTCTGAGAGCTATGTCAACGTTTCTGTTTTTTAGCAGCCTAACAGTTCAGCAGATTATCTTTCGTCAAACAGGCCGACATGCAGTCTGCGAGTTGACCAGACGTGAACTGTTCTGTGAGAGAATCATATGTTTGCCTGAATTAATTTTATGTCCCTGGGAGATGTGAGTGATTGACAGGCATTTCCAAATGATGGGAGATAGCCTTTGAAGTTCAGGCGGTAATGACCAAAGCCGAATAAAACAGCTGTAGAATGTTAAGCAGGCGGTGGAAATGTGAGGTTAAGCAGACTTAATCAAGGTTGTGACGGAAAGACTTTGAACTCGGTGGGGTTGTAATTTCTAATTGACGCGAGGCTTTAGTGATGGATCGAGAGAAATGGGTTTGAAGAACAAGCTGGAATCATGAAAACGAATAGTGGAGGCTTATACTTCTACCACAAATGGTGATGAAATCCCAATAGAGAGCAAAAAAATGTGTTGGTTTGTCTGATCCAGCCTCTTCTGGTCATTCAACCGAGCTACAAAGTGGCCCCATTCCAGCTCAGCTTTTGAATATTGATTTAATTGTCTGTTTTTGTGACAGACACATACATCACTGGCAGTAATGGTCAATCCCAACTTGGCAGGCTTTGTCTCTACATTATTTCCAGTGCTTGACATATGGTCAATCAAAAACTTTAACAACTCTATGTGTGTGTGTGTGTGTGTGTCTGTCTGACCATGTTAGATTGCGTCTCCTTTATACGTGAAATATGGCACACACCTATGAATGCAGGCTATTTTTACAATGCATTACTTCATATTTCCACAACCTAGATTTGTCACTTTGCAGTTGCACTGAAACAAAATGTTGCATACACTCCTCAGAGGAAAAAAAAAAAAGGTCTCAATGGTTCTTTGTATGCTACTTCAAAATGGGCTGTGTTTCATCAGTCACAGTGATGATTTTAGTCCCTGTAATGGCGCTGTAGCCTATCTAGTTTATGACCGGTGACAATACATCAGTGTTCTTTCATTTGGAACCGCATTACTGCATCTGTTAGTTTTGGCAGTTGAGTTCAATGCAGTGCAATTTGAGCAGCAGTGAGTTTTGCTGCAGTCATTTGTCGTCATTTTCATAAAAGTGCAGTTTTGTGGAGGTATTTCTCACAGGGCCCCGGGTTATTAATGAAATTAGATCAAATAACAACAATTAAGATGGGAATAAAAAATGTAGCAAGAGGTAAAGGCAAACAGCAGTGTTGGGACAGCAACTTCAGCTCTTGATTATGCTCTATACATCATGGATTTGGCATGAAAACAATGAAACAATGTTACAGGTTAAAACAGTGACACCAGCAGAAAAAAAGATCGATTTAATGTACCACAGACACTTTTAGCTATGTGTAACTGAATTGTTGTGGGTGTTGTTTCATAGTTCAGCATTAAGCCCCTGCCCACAGGGAAGGGGGCTATATTAAGGCTTTGATCATAATTGCTTTAATCGAGGGGTTATGTGACCTTTGACACTTCAACACCTGTTTCTGTCCCTGTAATGAGAAAGTTTTATAATAGTTTTATGATATTGGACTGCCTTTGTTACTTTAGGGGTGCATAGTGTGCAATTTATGGATGGATAATGAGTAATTAATTTAATTAGCAGTTGTTTGTGGTTATTGATTAGGAGAGGGTGAAAAAGTCACAGTTCTGTATTTGCCTTGGTATTGAGATCATAGTTGGAGAATGCTGTGAGACAAAAAAAATAAAAAAGCAATTTCTCTACCAAAAGGAAAAGAGAGACTTTTGCATTTGGCAACACTGGACTCTAGACTGTTTCTGTTGCCACTAACATTTTTAATTGCTTGCTCAGTCTTGAATTAAACAGTGTCACTTATAGTAATGAGTATGCAGTAGTGATCAATTTAAACCAACAGGCCATTGTTATTACTATGTATCACTGTAAAGTTATAGTCATTATATTAGAGAAAAAATGGTAGCTGTAAAAGATGGTGGCCTCCTGGTTTTAATAGCCATCCCACACCAGCGTTCACACTGCCCAGTTCACACAGAGAGGAGGAGGTGGAGCAAACGCTGCCACTGCACTGTGGAGCAGCGCGCGATGATCAAATGATGCGGTCTTAGCGACTGCCATCTTTATGCTCTTGTACATACGTAGAAACCAGGCAGTGAGATACACAAAACAGCTCCTTCTTCCCTCCTGACAAAATGTTGATTGGCTCGCCCACTCTTTAAGAGTTCAGAAATATTTCATCCTCAGCTGGATTCTCATCGATCCCGGCAGCAGAGAGAGCGCGGCTCCAAAGGCCGGCGGAGTCAGCGCAGGTCAGGAAGGCGGAGTACGTGATATGCTGTGACACCTTCAAACTGTTACTACAAAGTGAGATTGCATTGTTTCATGCCTGCAGAGAGAAAACAATTTGGCTTTTGGCTTTTCTCACAGGTAAAACTTTAAAAGTGAGGATGCTGGCTGGGTTTGGCCACTCACACTGATGCCACTAATTAGCAGTTAAGAACCCTGAACATGAATAAACCGGACTGTATTTAGGTCACAGTCAGAAAATGTGCATACTGTTATTTTTTCATAAAATATGTGTCATTCAAGATCTATTAAAATTGGACTTGGAGACTATATTTTGGCAATGTGATTTTACATTAACTCTCACTGTAAAACCGGGCTCAGCTCATGTTTTAAGCACTCTGCAGCATTTGTCCAAACCACAGTGTAGTACACGCTGAACACAACGCGCACACTGCCTCGCCTCGCCTTGCCGAGTAACGGCTTCTTTATTGACATCAGCGGCTCCCTTATTTTCTCCAAAACAGATCCCCCTTTACACCCACCGCCACCATCACCACCTCTATGCAAAAGGAGTCTCTTAATTATGACTTGAGGAGCGGAAAAAAAAAAAAAAAAAAAAAGTTGAGCTTCCCTTCTTCCCGACGGCATCGTTAGCCGTGGTCCCTAATTATCCAGGAAGCTGACGGATCAGTGACAGGGCCCCACCGATTAATGCTGACAAATTCAGCAAGGTGTCAAGTCTGCAAGCTGCCTTGATATAATCAACTCGGTGTTAGCCACTTCCCATATCCCCACCCCCACTTGTTCCAGTATAAACTCAATTGCAGTGGGTGCTTGCAATGTGAAATGTGACAAATGGAAATCACCTGCATGACTAGTCAAGCCAATATTACGCTGGGCACAAACATCCTTGTGAAAGAAGGTCATGAATAGGCTGTAGTCACAAGTTTGGATGTAAACTTTGGTGGTACATAAACTCAGCGTGCAAGTTTTTACTCTGCATTTCCTTTTGATTTCTCTCCCCCTAACAGCTTTTTGGTTTGCTTGACAGACCAGGCGCGCAGTTGTAAAGCAGGCAGCGGTAATATCAGTTGTTGTTGTTACTTCTCATTGTAATTTCTCTGCAGAAATTAAACTCGTGGCAGCTGTCTACTAAGAGGCAAACTTTTGGCGGATGACTATTAGAACTTTGTGTTAGTTTTATCGCGATAAAGTGTTTGATGACATTCGTCAGGAGTTGAGGGGGGAAAAAAATGCTGGGGGAAAAAATGTTTTGATTTTTCTTGAAGTCAGCAGTGAAGAGGAAGACAGGGAGTGGAATGTGGAAGAAAGCAGCCATGTTTGGGTGTTTGTATCACTGAGCAAGGTGGGAAGTTTATGCAAGTGTGTGTGCATGAATATGTGAAAGCATAAATTTTGTGTGTGTGTTGCATGCGCTCATGCATGCACGCGTATGTATGATCCTAAGGACAGGTCAGTCTATTTAAAGTATCATTAACAGGTGACATTGACTTAGGGAGTCAATGGATGTATTTGCTATCCCACACTCGACTACACCACTAGTTTCATTTGCATCTGGGGTCAGAGCCAGTAGGCCTTCAGGAAATCAAAGACAGACACTCGTACACACACACGCACATACACACTACGCTCTCTGTCCTCATCCTCGTGGAGGTTAAGTGACAAATGAAGATCGATGACGGCTCTTATGGAAAAGAGAGGGTCGCACTGAAAATATGCGGGAATTAGGCTCGCCAAGAGGGTGACGATGCAAAGGCATTCACCGCTGCACCACCGAGGTAAAACTATCCCAGGGCTTAATGAGGGTCTGAGGAAGCAGGAAAACCTGAATTTCCACTCAAGCACAACACAGAAAAAAAACAAGGTCATTTTTACAGGAATGAATCTCAGTAGCATCCTCACTTTAAACATTCTGCACGTATGGAGATGTATTATGTGCATGATCTCTGATGTTTTGTGTGTGTGTGTGTGTGTGTTTTCCATTCACAAAGATATCTTGGTAGCCATTCAAAACAAAACTGCAAAACAAAAAACCACAATGTCCAGTGGGAACGTGAAAAATAGTGAATCTATGACCTTGACTCAGGGTTTGGGGTCTTAGTTGACAGCTCTCTTACTGCTTACTCTTTATACTGTACGAGCTAATTATTCTGATTGGGAAGTGAATACTAGAAAAAGAGAAAGACAAAGAGAGTGGACGTTTTGAAAGAAGATGCATGCAGACTAAATCACAAAACCCAATTGATGCAATTCTTTAATATCAAAACTACCATACCACTGAAGCCATGGCTTTCACAAAGTGTTTGTGCATACGTGCCTTCATGGTTGCTTATCATGATTCATTCAGAATTTTAGGATTCATTGTTTCCGGTTTCTTTATTTTGCCACATAACATCACAGTGAACGTTACTGTGAACTGTGTTTAATAGAGTTCATCATTAAAATAAAGTGACACTCTTAGCTCTTCATCCAACTTAATAACTTACAGTAGGAAAGTTTGGCATAATAGTCACTATGCTAGGTGGCTGTAGCAAAGCAGCAAAGGATTATGGGTAGTCAGATGTCCAAAGTGGGCCAGCTGCATTTGCTCTTGCAGACATTAAGACATTGCTGTGTTTGGGCTGACAATTCATTTCCCCGTTAATTCTGTCAGTTTAACACACAGACAAAGAAAGAGGAAGCAAGGTAGTAAGGAAGGAAGGAAAGAGAGAAAGAAAGAAAGAAAGAAAACTGATCACACTGGTAGAATTGCATCAGTGTGAGAGAAATGCTGCACAGTAACATGAAAAATGGATGTTCTCATTCTGAATAAATATCATGCCTCTACACATATTATGACAAAAAGATAAAAAGAAAGTCAGAATTTCCAATGAAAGAAAGAAAAAAACAAAAGAAAGAGGAATTAAAAAAAAAAGAAAGGAAGAAAGGAAAAGGAAGAAATGGGAAGTCGCGACTTAAACACGGGCAGACTGGAGGCTAGAGTACACTCAGAGGTCAGTGTGTACTCAGGGGAGCCCCTGTCTCAGCTGCCTCGACACTGTTTGTGTTTTCTTGTTTTCCTTTTCTTTTTTTTTTAGTGGTGTACAGCAGGCTATATCGTGTGCAAGTGTATATTTGTGTACATTAGAACACTTGTGTCCTGGCACATAAAATTTTGTGATGAATGTGTGCTTTTGTTCAGGCATATGTGCGCGCTCTCTCACATGCCCCTCATCAGACCGGGGCCCTCTTGTTGACTGATGCATGCCAGACAGATGCTGCTATTGGAGAGCGTGAGTGCGCCAGTGTTGTCTGCTGCTGTGAATCGAATTTTGTCCAAAGCAAACTCTCTAATTCAAATATCGGTTTCTGCATTTTGCTTGAGCGATCTCAGAAATGACATGGCGGCACATTTTCCAGTTCTGTGCTTTATATATTTGGAAGTGCCTTTTTGCGGTGGTAATCGCACAAAAGATCACCATGTTGTTTTTTTTTTGTTTTTTTTAACCGTTTGAATCGCTCCCACACATCCTCTGACTTTGGGTCAAGAGCTCAGGCGGTAAACACGACCGAAGCCTGAGGTGTCGCCGCAGGAAGTCGCACACGTCTGGGCCTCGAAGTTGTTTTTATTTCCTGTCACGACACAACCTTTGAACATCTGAGTTGGACTAGGACAGTTAAGAGAGGCTGCGGGTGAGAGAGATGTAGTAAGGGAGGGGAGAGGGAGAGAACGAGGGGCTGTGAAGAAAAGGTATTAAAAGTGACAGATGAACAGGACTTGGGTAGATGTTCTCCTGCAGCAGCTGCGACTGCTGCCATCGCTCTGACAGGTGTCAATTAAGAATTACTGCCGAGGCCCCGTAGTCATTTTTTCCAGCCCAGCTGTCTGTCTGTGTGCCTTTGTGAGAAATAACACTTTACCCTTGTCACTGCGTTAGCGCTTAGCCACGGTCGCCCCAGAAAATGAGTGCATGGCGGGCACACTAATCGATAACCAGTGTATTAGCAATTATTTTGCCCATTGATTTACGGTGGGGCAACGACTCCCACTGTGCTGTTATTAGGTGTTGATTATATGTGCCTGTGCTATTCTCCACACACACACACACACACACACACCAACACACACACACACAGGTATACATTGTCCTGCTGCTGTTGCTAAATAGAATTCCCTCTTTCCTGATTGTCAACGTTGGGTCCTTGAAAGTGTCTCGGAGGGCGCCCAGGAAAAGAAAACAACGAATAGTTTAATGTAAATGTAATTTAAATTACCGTTTAGGACAATTAATTAATGTGCTGTAAATTAGGAGCAGCCAGATTATACATGTCACTGTCACTAATTAATTATTATGTGACTTTGGAAGCATGATATACCATTTGTGTACTTTTGTTATATCTCAACATGACAAATTCTCTCAGATGGGACTCCTTGGCTAAAGTGTGTGTAATTTGTGGTCTTTAGTGTAAAACAGTTTGAAACACAGTGTTCTCGTGGACTAGGATCCCAATTGGCATGCCATTAATGCCAACAACAGCAGGGCTCCGCCATAATAGGAACTTTTTGAAAATTAAAAAGTCAGAATTTTCCTCATTGTAGGGAAATGGTTACTGTACTGGCACGTCAGCTAAGTGACTTAATTTGTTATCATTGTTATCATTCCTCTTACTTCCCAAATGGCAAATGGTCCCCGTTGATCTAAAAGCTAACAATCCTAACATCTATAATCTTCCAGAAACTTAAGAATAATTATAGGAACTGTCTGGTGAAGACAAATAAAAGCCATTTCTAAAAGCTAACTGCTGTTTAGGCTGATAACTGTGTCTTAGGTGCAGGCGTGGCTCACAAAGTGTTTGTTAGGATCTTCAAGAGGTCATAAATTATCTCAGCTGTAATGTGGTCATTTGTTCCTAACTGGCTGTTTCGTTGTTTTTAAAGAGAATAGGAATGCTGTTGCAAAAACACACAGGCGGAAATGTGCGCGCTGTGCAACATTTACCAAGAGTTGATTGAAGTGAGAACTATGGAATGACTTAATTGGTTTGATTATGAAAACCATCAACCATCTAATTATAAAATACTGTTTTAACATTTTATATCACTTCAGCCAGTCATATTTGGAAAGTGTATGAATTTCGTTGCATGTTGAGGTAAAGGCGGTTAATGGATGTAAACATACCCTGTGTGTTTTGGTAACTGCACACTGCCGATGTTTTGAGTATAATCCCAATTGCAAACATGGGAAGAAAATTAACATTCGCGAACTCTATGAAAGACGATCACCAGCGAGCGGGAAAGTTTGTTTTTTCATTTACGTCTTCAGAGCAGGAATGCATTCAGCTATATGTAGATCATGTTGTGCAGACACTGGCAAGAGCTCGCGCTGTATATCACAAGAACAAAGGCGTTCACTTTTTATTATTTCACGGCGATTGATAAAAGCTGGCCTCGGCATATCAAAACAACACTTGGCGCAAGTGGACGAGAGTCAGGGGGTGGAAATTTCTGTCCCCCAAAGGAGTGTTTATTTAACTGATAAGGTGAGTTGAAAAGCAATGAATATCATTTTTTGGACAACAGTTTACTGGAGATAAGCCATCTGGGAATGGATACAGTTAACAGATGACACTTTGTCCTTGAGAGCGGACGTAGGGGCAGGTCATTCTGCAGCCTGGTGTAGCGCCATCTCTCTCTCTCTCTCTCCCTCCCCTCCTTCCCTCTTCGTCTTTATCTCAGCCTACTCCCTCTCTCTCCTCGTTTTTTTGGGATTACTGGCCCCCCTCTCTCTCTGTAAGCCTTTTCTCATCTTCCTATCTGTCATCAATCTCTATCTTACTGACTCAATTCTCCTCTACCCTTCTCATATTTTCTTTCATCTCCCTCTCCCTCTCTCTCTCTCCCTCTCTCTCTCTCTCTCTCTCTCTCTCTCTCTCTCCCTCCATCTATCGCTTTCTCACTGGATGCTCAAGAATCACTGAACTGGCTACAAGAACATGAACTCAAAATCGAAAACGGAGGGCGTAATCCACTTCTCTTTTAGGCTCGCTGGCCTTGTTCTCATATTTCAAGAGCCCTTTTTTTTTCCACCCTCCAACAGTCTTTTTAGTGACATTAGGCACATGCAGTCACACACTTGCAATGTAAAAATTCAAAAAGGTCAAAAAGGCAGTTAAGTCTCTTTTATCTCTGTTGGAGGCGAAACACATGACAGTCACATATTTGCCACGAACCCTCTCCACTCCTGTTATACAGGCAGTTATTCATAAAACACACTGCGCTGCAAGTGAATCAAAGCATATTTTGTTGCTGTGACATAGGAATCAGATACTGCTCAGTAATGTATAGCGCTTTCATGGGGAAGAAAAAAAAAAAAACCCGTAAAACTGCAACTTGGTTGGAAAACAAAAACTTATCTGTGGACGGCTGCAGCACACCACTTGATAGGCACTTGAAAGGAGATATAATGTCATGGGGTCTCAGTCAAACGAACAACACCACATGTTCCCCTAAAATTCCTCCCAAATCTTCCTTGAGCTGCTGTGTTGTCTCAGACAGCGACAATCACAGGGGGGTATAAGCCCAGCTCCGTCCTTCTAAGTCGTCTGTCTCGCTGAGAGCAGCAGGGGGTCTCTTGTAGACCCAG
>OMLF01034845.1:2514-27832 GCA_900302615.1 Holocentrus rufus
TCCTCCCCTCCAGTCGTCAAGGACCTTAGTCCGCATGTTAAACCTGCTGCTGAGCTGTCACTCTAATGATGTCCAGTGTAGATGAGCTGGCAGAAGAGAGAGGATGAGCTGGTGTAAGTGAGTGTGGCCGCTTGTCTGGGGCATTCAGCATTGCCGTGGGCTTGTGAAGGGCTAAATTTGGACAGGTTTTGAAACCACGTTCAACATTTTGGGGTATTGATTGATAATAGTGACATCAAATTACATCTAATGTTATTATATTCAAATTACAATCAGATTCACATTACAACAGATGCTGCTCTGACCCCAAACTAAAAGGTGCACAGCCTTCTTGGGCGGTACATGTGTATCTTTGGCAGTGACATGTAGGCTGTATTGATACAGGATTGATACAGGGAGTCAGAAATCCAGTCTGGGCAGGATATAGCAAATAGGATATTTATGTATTTATAAATATATATATTTGTATCCCTCTCTTCTTCTCTTCTTGCTACTTTGCAATAAACATACAATATAGGTTTCTATCCAACCTTGCCTCCTCACTATGATCAAGTGATTAGTTAGACTTTAATACTGACCAACAGAAGCTAAGCTCTCTTGCTTAAAAACAAGGTTAAATAAGTAACATGGGGGAAGAAAAGGGATTAGTGTAAGACAAGGATGCCGTGAGAAGCTTTGCTAATTACAACACTGGGCAGAACAAAAAAACTGAAGGTAATAACGAATGTATCTCTGGCCCAAAGTATGTTTGCATTGACAGAGTGGAAATGCAGCAAGGCTGTTCGTCCTAAAACAAATCTGCTTCTCTCTGAAAAGTGTGTCTGACAGCACAGTATGGCTGAAAGACCACCGGAGGTTTAACAGTATTTCAATGATGACATCAGCTAAACAAAGGGAGAAGGTCCTCAGGTTTCCCCGGGATTCAACTGAGAAAGGGAAAGTGTGGTGTGTGACCAAAGTGCCACCATCTGGTGCAAAGTGGTACACGTGTAACTGTAAATAAAACAGTCAATCCCGTATGGGTTGGTCACACTGAGTTATAAGCAAGATTAGATCTCTTTCCACCTTTCACATCATAATTGCTGCACAAATTTAAATAAAGCTTCACTGTAACTAATGGAGTGCAACTGACAAAAGAAAGCAGAGACATGGTGATAGTTGAATGCATGACATGTATTGCATGTTTGCAAACAATATCTGATCTCCTATATAAGTTATTTTATGGAAAGATTCATTTTTGTTTAGATATAGAAATTGTGGAGGCCATGGAATGTGACTGCCTTCAAACAGGATCTTCAGATATCCGGATTTCAGATTCATAGGATAATTTCTCAAAGATCTATTTTTATCGACTCTAAATTAAAAAAATAAAGAATGAACCGAGTAACTAATTTTTGATTATGAAAACAGTTCGTAGTTGCGGACTTCACTTTTTATAGTTTGTCAGATAAAATGTAAGCACTTTGTGAGCGTGGATAACATTTTTTTCCCTTCTCGCCTACACCATTGCGATTGGATGACACTGCACCAGTAAAGGCCAATCAGATGACCTGATCTTGCACGGTGAGCGTTCTTTTGATTTACCTAGCACATGCGCAGTTCATTCCAAAAATGGCGGCCGTACAAGGTGGTCTGATTGATACGGAGGAAGAAAAAGACATAAAAACAGAACCATCAAACGACGGCTGTGGAAATAATAATGCAAACGACGGGAGACTGCTCAATGCATCCCCTGGAGCTATTTCTTCAAGCGGAAGCAACAAACCTGCGGCCGGAGGGGGAGAGGACCAACAGACGCTGCTTGCAGTCTTGCAGTTCCTCAAGAAGAACAATTTAACGGAGTCCGTCGAAATTTTGCGTAGAGAAGCGGGCTTATCTGAGGAAACAGAAGAGCCAAAGGGACTTGAATCTTCGGGAGGGGGCTCGGGTGGAAATGTCGACACAGAAAGTGGGGATGCAAACTCTCTTCTCAGCCGGGTGTCTTTCTCATCCGCGGTTTCGGCAAGCGCAGCTCAGGCGCCATCCAAAGGTCCCAAACAGTCCCCGCTAGGACTATTGTTGTTATGTCTTAACTCACAACTGAACCACATTAGCACAGAGAATCAGTTTCTTTGCTATATTATTTTACATGCTAACTAGCTAACCAATAAACAACTTATGATTTAGACTCTGAACTTTGAACGTGATCTTAAACTCACTTCTCATTCATTGGTTCATTGGTAAAGCTTGCACTTAAGCTCTCGTGCTTGCCTAACGTTAGACGTTAGGACCGTAAGAGCTAACGTATTATTATAAGAGTTGTGTAGTCTTCCTGACGTATTCCCGCTCTCACTAAGGTTGCTTAGGTTTTGTTTACTGTTCTCACAGGAGCCGGGGATGATCAGCCGGATGTTAGCGTGGTGCTGTCGGCTTACAGCCAGCAGGGGGACCCGAATCTGTACGAAGTTTACTACAGCGGCTTGAAGAAGTTCATAGAATCGGTCCTGGACTGTCACAGAGCAGAGCTGTCCCAGGTCTTCTACCCGCTCTTTGTCCACATGTACCTGGAGCTGGTCTACAACAACCATGAAAGCGAGGCCAAGGCTTTCTTTGAAAAGTGAGGTTCCTGACATCACAACAACACTGCTGAACCCAGTGCTGGTTCTGGAAATTCTGCTGAATACACAGTTCACTTTCATTCCTCACTAGCCCTACCTCTTCTCTCTCTCCAACACAGATTCAGCGGGGACCAGGAGTGCTATTACGAGGACGACCTGCGCGTCCTGTCGAGCCTGACCAAGAAGGAGCACATGAGAGGCAACGAGACCCTGCTGGACTTCCGCACCAGCAAGTTTGTCCTGCGCATCTCCCGTGACTCTTATCAGCTGCTGAAGAGGCACCTGCAGGAGCGTCAGAACAACCAGATCTGGAATATTATCCAGGAGCACCTCTACATCGACATCTTCGATGGCATGCCACGTAGCAAGAGCCAGATCGATGCCATGTCTGGCAGCTTGGCTGGAGAGGCCAAGCGAGAGGCCAATAAGGCCAAGGTTAGCTGCTGGAATACATGTCTTCTGTGACTCTGCACACTTTTTGAACAGCCTTGTTATCATCATGACTTTTGGTTGCCTCACGCTTTTCAGTACTAATCAAAAGTCTGCATGCATCATCTAGATTTTAAGTAAGATGATTTATTTGTCGCTCCACCCGTCTGTCTGGTGTAGGTTTACTATGGGCTGCTGAAGGAACCAGAGATCGAGGTTCCTCTTGACGATGAGGACGAGGAGGCAGAGAATGAGGAGGGTAAACCCAAGAAGAAGAAGCCCAAGAAGGACAGCCTGGGCTCCAAGAGCAAGAAGCAGGATCCTAATGCTCCTTCGCAGAACAGGTGGGTAATTTTCACACACAAGCACCACTGCTTGCTTGTTGATACAGATTTTCTATGCATTTTAAAGTGACTTTGCAAGTGTAGAGCAGTATCATTAGTGGATTTAAATTAAAGGATTTTGTATTTATTAAATCCAGTGTATTGTCACATAACTTATGTCCACTGTATTCTCATTCATGCACTATTTCTTCGACAGTTTACTTCATGCATCCCGCTAGTGAAATAGAACTTTTCATTCAAGGGCACAGAGGCTGATCCATATATTGATGGTCAGTGAGAGTGAGGTTTACAGCAGTATAATCTTCAAAAGCCTCTCCACCACTCCAGATTTTTATGCTTGCCAAAAGGGCAAGCATCTACATATGTTTATGTTGATAAGACTCTGTAGCATTTTCAGTTAATCATTTGCAAGATCGAAGATGGCTTTAACACAAACAAGCCTAGCCTGTGACCGATGGCCTCATTGTGTCCCTTCAGAATACCTCTTCCAGAGCTCAAGGACTCAGACAAGTTAGACAAGATCATGTACATGAAGGAGGCCACTAAGAAGATCCGCTTGGGACCAGATAGTCTGCCCTCTATCTGCTTCTACACCTTCCTTAATGCATATCAGGTAAAACCTTAGACCAGGACCATTATGTTTAACACACTTATAAATGTTTTTAGGAGTGTTAGGAACTGGCACTGACTGCCCCTATAGCAGTCGTTTTTAAATGATGTGCTTCACTGCAGAAATTGTGCCAAAAACTGCAATCAACAGAAAAAAATTACAAATTCTGTCGCAGTGGTTTGGCCCTTGCACAGATAGGAGTTGATTGCCTTCAGACATACAACTAATGAACTTCAGCATTCTAATTTAAAAGTACTGCAAACTTTTCTCCATGCCGTAAGATGAATACTTTGGGGAACTTCCTTCTACCAAATGAGGAGCCATTTTCATATAATTTTTCCTCTGGCCTGCAGGGTCTGACAGCAGTGGACTTCACAGACGACTCCAGTCTGATTGCAGGAGGCTTTGCCGACTCCACAGTACGAGTGTGGAGCATCACGCCCAAAAAGCTCCGCAAGGTTAAGTCTGCAGCAGGTACAGAAACACAATGGTGACTGATGATGAATATATCCAGTCCAATCTCACATCTTATTTCAACTTTGTTTTTCAGTGTGTCATGTAATTGAAACGTCTTCAGTGTATTTTGGAAATGGTCTACCAGAAATGTTCACTCTGTGTTTCTTCCCTTTCCCATCTTTCCCTCCCCACACTCAAGACCTAAGTCTGATCGATAAAGAGTCTGACGATGTGCTGGAGAGGATCATGGATGAGAAGACAGCCAGTGAGTCTAAGATCCTGTACGGACACAGCGGCCCAGTGTACGGCATCAGCTTCAGCCCAGACAGGTAGAATAACTCTGCTGCTCACCAGCCGGTTAATTGCACCTGAGGTTACACAAATCACATGCTTGGTGTAGAATTTCATTGTCTGTATAAAGCTCTGCTCACTGGCATTAATGTGATTTTTTTTTTTTTTTTTGGTTTACATTGTAGTTCCAGTCTTAGCACACATTTTTTCCCCTGCACTTTTATACGTGATTAGGATACAAAATATAATCAGTTTAACAATGAATGGACATTTTTTCTTAAAATTACATCAAATACATGCAGGCATTGAAATAAGCACACTAACTAACATTAACAGATTAATGACAACACAGATCACACACACAACAAATTACAGATCAAAATAGTTGCAATATTCTTCTAAGCCCCACCCTCCCAACTGCACACATTCACTTACATGTGTGAATGAGCAAATGCTTGAATTTGCTTTTAATGTAATTATTGTTGACTAGCTGTCTTTTGCCTCTCAGAAACTACCTATTGTCAAGTTCTGAAGATGGTACAGTCAGGCTGTGGAGTCTTCAAACCTTTACGTGTCTAGTGGGCTACAAAGGCCACAATTACCCGGTGTGGGACACCCAGTTTTCACCTTATGGATACTACTTTGTCTCTGGAGGACATGACCGAGTGGCTCGGTAAGAAACTGCAGACCCGATTTAAATTTAGTGCCTCACACAATATTTATAGTGTTTGTTTTCGTATGAAGTGATATTATGTATACTTTAATTACCACTAGATATCACAGAGAACATTTTGTATACATGCAACTTTAATTGGTGTGTGTTCTGCGTTTTTTAACAGCCTGTGGGCAACTGATCACTACCAGCCTCTACGGATGTTTTCTGGTCACCTGGCTGACATCACTTGTACTCGCTTCCACCCCAACTCCAATTATGTGGCCACTGGCTCTTCTGACCGCACCATCCGCCTCTGGGATGTCCTGAATGGGAACTGCGTCCGCATCTTCACTGGTCACAAGGTCAGACAGGCCACCTGAGCCTCATTCTGAGGCTTCCCACAGTCTGTCCTGTGGCTCTTTCTGTCCTAGCTTCACAGTCAATTTGGTCACATTATTAAGCTTCCTGTAGTATGAAGTGTGACGTGAGCAGGACTAGATGTTGTGTCACAGGGTTCACACAATACTATATCATCACTTGTTATGCTAATATTGAGAAAGATGACAACAATGAAGTTATTCCATTCATTAGATTAAATTATATTCAGTGTATTTCTTCATTATCATTTGTTTGCTTTGTAGAATTTGGAGCAACTGTTCATTTTTAATAGATGATACATCGGTGAAATTATTTGCAATTATTTGTGTTTGAACTCTGTCTCTCTCAGGGTCCGATCCATGCCCTCGCTTTCTCTCCTAATGGGAAATTCCTGGCATCTGGAGCCACTGATGGCAGAGTCCTTCTGTGGGACATTGGTCATGGTCTGATGATTGGAGAGCTGAAAGGCCACACTGATACCATTTATTCCCTCAAGTTCAGCAGGGACGGAGAAATCCTTGCCTCTGGTAGGTGGCCCACAGTCTAACATTTTAGTTTAAGCTTTTAGACTGAATGTGTTAATGACTGAAGTTAAAAATCGCAAAGCTGATAAGTGAAGCTACAAGTGGCTGCATTCTTGTTTCAATATATTATTGTTTAACACAAACACAATTGAGTGAAGTTTCTGTGATTATCGCTGCCACAACCAATTTATACTCATATACAGTCAACCACAACACATTCAAATATTTTGTTTTCTAGGCTCCATGGACAATACGGTTCGTCTGTGGGATGCAATGAAAGCATTTGATGATTTAGAGACTGATGACTTCACAGCAGCTACAGGGCACATCCATCTACCAGAGAACTCCCAGGAGCTTCTGCTAGGCACCTACATGACCAAATCCACACCTGTCATCCACCTTCACTTCACCCGGAGGAACTTGCTGCTTGCCGCCGGGGCCTACAATCCATAAGGACACTCCTGGATTTTCAAAGTTTTCTACTAAGACCTGAAATGAATAAACTTTTGGTCCAAGTGCCATAGGCCCATTTAGAGGATTGTGGAAAAAAAATGAGAAATCTTCACCACCAAACACACTCTTTAGTGAGCATATAGCTCTAATTATGGTTAAATTTAAGCAAGCCAACCTGACAAACTCATGGCGTGGCTCTGTCTTAAAGATGCAGCCCCCCTAGCAAAGTGACATATTGCAGAAATCCCCTTGCCTGATGAAAAGAGTGCCATTCTGATTGTAGACCCAATTTTTAAGTCACTGCCCTGAGTAAAGTTTTGCTCACAAAGTATGGGTGACATTTCTGTACCATAGTATTTTATACTGGTTTATGTTGTAAATAAAACATTGTTTTCTATGTTTTGGGCATAAGTCTTTATTAACATGACAATACCAAACAAATGGTCACATATTACAAGCTGTCTTCGACACTCCTTGCTATAGAATAAATGGTTGTCAAAATGGACACCTGTAGGGAGACAAAAAGAGTATTAAGTGAATCTTGTGGATCTTAAAAAATGCAACAATAAAACCTGAAGCACATGAGTAAGAGTGCAACGGGCTTTGAAAATGAATAAATATCAGAAAACTCCAAATACTTACACTATCACTTTTCCGTGACAGCAGCTTGTTTCTTGGGTTTCAATTTAAAGAAGAGGGCAATGGCTAATATGCCGGCATAGGTAGCCAAAACGCACTGCAGAAAGAAAGAATTTGATGAGAAATTAATGCACCTAAGTTCATTATTATGACAGGTAATTTCAGAGGTCTTTGTGTTAACCCGAGTTCAACTGTCAAGTGGGAACATGAGGCCAATAACTGGATAGTCAAATTTTTTGAAACCACTGAATGAGTTGTACACAGTGTACTTTGCCAACTTACATTTCTCCTTCCTGTGATTGTGTATGAATTGAAGTATCTGGCGATCCCAGTGAACTGGTGCTGAGTTCCAGCGTCGTGTCCTCCCATGATGGATTGTTAATGGTCCTACAACCAGTGAAGCAAGTTAGCCATTCATATTTTGGGGCAATAAAGGTGTACCAAAAGTGAGTATGGGAGAACTAACGTTACAGTATAATCAAGTAGCAATGGCTCCGAGATAAACAATGGGGGACAGTGTATTCCTACAAAACCACCACACAACAATCAAGTAACGTTATTTTTGGAGTTATAAGTTGCTGCACTATTACATAAACCACATTATAGCCTCCAGTGGTCGGTGGCAGGCCACTATCTGTCAGGACGCTGACACAATCTGTCGCATGTCACTTGCAGTACATTTTCACAGCAAAATGACCTCACTTCAACACAGTGCACTGGCTGATAGATGCTCAAGCGTGCAGACAATTCAGACTGAAAAACTGTGTTTAGCTATGCTAACAGTGATGTATCCAGCTTGCAAGGCGGCACTATCCCCAGTTAACGTTAGTTCACATTAGCTTGCTAAGTTAGCATGCTAACTACAGACAGCTAGCTTTAATTTTGTGGCCAAGTCACACAGAATAAAATCTTCAAAAGGCGTTTTTGAGACAACGCGGGTTTTGCATTTTATGTTTAAAAGCAAATATGAAGCTATTAAGCTAATTTGTCTCTCAACGTACTATGTCTTACCTTTAACACACGACCCTTGTGCGAACAGACAGAGACAAGTGCCCTTCAACAGAGGCCGCAATGCTAAATTTACCAGGAAATCCCTCCTACTCTCCGCGAATTGATATAAACGAACGTGTATAGACCAAACCAATGTCACTCAAAGTCAGAGCCGGGCTTTGCGGAAATCACGATCACTGATTGGGTTACTAAAACGTCAATCATTAAGACTCGACTCTGATTGGACAACTATTGAAACGCCCTTGTTCGTGTGTCTTCCTGTCTGGAATCATGGCGTGCTGATGATCAACATGTGAGTTTGGATATCTAATGTGAATTAGTGTAGGAATTCGTTCGGCGATCGTCTTGTATGCAGATTATTTCATTTACATACAACGATGTCGATTTTTTTTCTGTCAGAATTTATCTTATGTCTACTGGCTAAAAATGGTTCTTGTATGGTTTGAATGCTAAAACGTGTTAGCTATCTCCCGCATGTTTTTTCTAGTGTTAACGTCAACATGGTTGGTGATATTGCATTTATTACACGCCTGATGTGACAACTATGTGACCGTTATATTGTGTTGTGTGTCTAACTGGCCGTACAGTTAATGTGCATGTTGTAATATCAAACAGTGTATGCTTGACCACAGTCATCAGTCAGTTGCAAGTCAGAATCACCAGGCTCTTCATCTGCGAGCCATCTGTATTCATGTTTTCACTGCTCTTCACATGATTTATTCACTGACAGTGTGAGTGGTTCGTCTGGAATTGTTAAAGATCACCAAACATGACATCAACCGAGGAAGACTTCCCTCGAGGAGGGACAGCCAATAAGTCTGCTGAGAATAAAGCAGCAGTGCAGCGGACAGAGGTGGACAACCTGTTCCAGGTACAGCTGAACTCTTTCTCCCCACACCTAGACTGTCTGTACCTTGTGTGTACACATCACTGAATATGAATTTAGAGATCTTATTGTTTGGACTTATTGTGTTTTACCTGTTTTTTTAAGCCCTTACTATGAATCTCTCTGCACAATGTTTGATGCAGTCTACTTTATGATTGTTCTATAGATCAACATTATAATGCTAAATTTTCTTCCTCAGTCAAATGAACCAGCAGAAACTAAGAAAAGAAAGGGGGCACCAAAAGATGACAGCAAGAAACTGAAGAAGCAAAAGACGGGCAAAGAAAAAGAAGATGCGTTGAGACTCAACACGGTGGCCAAATGTGTTGAAATTCTTCATGTCAGGGTACTGGATTCAGCTGTATTCATTCAGATTCATTCTCCGATAAACTGGCACTGGTGAACATGATTACACTCGGTCCTCATAGCGTAGTGCTAAATTCTACCATTGTGTTTACTCTCTAACCCCAAGTAACTCAACATTTTGTCCCTCTGTCTTTTATTTCTGTGATCTTCCTCCTCTCCCTCGCTCAGCTTTCACCTTAAATGAACCTACTTTGACCATTCAGAATGACTTTTGACTTTTGATTTTGTGTTTGATTCTTCCTCTCAGTATTTGAAGGAGGGCATGCTGATGCTGGGCTGTGTGAAGGAGATCACAGACTTTGAGGTGACCGTCAGCCTCCCTTGCGGCCTGCAGGGCTTCCTCAGCATCACCAACATCTCTGACTCTTACACCAAGCTGCTCAGCGAGCAACTGGACGCTGACGATGCAGAGGTACGCCTGTTGGATTTTGATTTGAATGCTGATTTGAAGGTGGGAGTGGAGCGTTCTCTTCTGCTTCTGCTTCATACTTTGTAATATATCTAAGAGGTAAATCTTGGACTTTTCACCTTACAGGAGATCTATTCCCTGCCACATCTCTTCTTCCCTGGCATGGTGTTCAGGTGTGTGGTTGCCAAGTTGGATATAGCAAAAGGCGGCTCTCTTAGCATCCAGCTGTCAATCAACCCCAAGATGGTCAACAAGGCTCTCACCTCAGGCTCTCTGAAAGCTGGCATGGTAAGTGAATAATCCTCAAGTATCCTCAATAAGCTAAACATTCAATTTCAAATGGTCAAGAATTCATCCAGCTTATTTAGAATTCAGTTTCACCAAAATATACGTCTTTACTGTTAGTGATCTTTTGTTATTTTTATGCTTCACTAGGGATTATCATTTTGACCTGTTGTGTTGGTTTAGGTGTTGAGTGGCTGTGTGGAGAGTGTGGAGGACCACGGCTACATAATTGACATTGGCATCAGTGGATCCAAAGCCTTCCTGCCTAAGAAAGCAGTAAAAGACAAACACAACAATCCTGACGGTATGACAGTTATTCGGTTCGCTTTTTAAATCACTTTTCATTTCCTATTAAAATAATCATTCATCTGTTGATTATATTTTTGAAAATATCAAAAATAATAACTGCTAATCAAGTTACTAGAGCCCAAAGTGAGATTTGGCTCTCTACATATCTTAAAAAATATCAAATGGTCAAATGGTTCTCCTGGATGTTACCTTGAACAGCCACATCTTTCTTTCCTTGCGTTCAGCAGATTTTGCTCTTTTTGGACGGTGCAGATATTTCTATGTTGCCAGTCCCAATCAAACAAATAGTTACAGATTGAATTGCAGTTATAATTCTGCTTCTGACGTCTTCATATATCAAAGATAATCTTGTTATTGTAATGTGTCCAGAGCTGAAAGTGGGTCAGTATGTGACCCCTCAAGTGGAGGAAGTGAAGAATGATGGGCGTGTGGTCCGCCTCTCTGTCAACCCCTCGGCCCTCACCCAGGCCTGTGCTGAATCCCAGCAGGGCTGGACCCTCACTAACCTGCTGCCGGGGCTTCTGCTCAACGCCAAGATCAAAAAGGTAGCGAGAACTTGTACTTCGGTAACAACATTTCTCCTGTTCTTTATCTTTGTAGTGATATGGATGCGGTTATATAAAATCCTGTTGAATTTTATCCAGCGGGAAGAGTTGAATTCTTCTTAAATGTAAAACCTTGGTCAGCAGCAATGCTTCAATTTGAGTCCAGTTTTATTCTGATAAATCCTGGGTGTGTTGGTTTGTTGCAGGTGACCAAACACGGTCTGATCCTGGACTTCCTGTCCTCCTTCAGCGGCCAGGTGGATTTCCTCCACATGGAACCGGAGCAGGTCTCCAGCTACACCGAGGGAGACGAAGTACGTGATCAGCCGTCCTCTCGACACTTAAAAAAAACACTTTGAGTCTGTTGTTTCACAGCTAACTGATAACAGAGACAGTGCCATATGAAAATCTCCTTGTATAAGAGTGTAAACTTGGCAACCTAAGCATCTTTGGCATTGATCCGTGCAGGTGCGAGCGTGTGTGCTGTACGTGGAGCCATCCACCCGTCTGGTGGGCTTGTCCCTGCGCAGCTACCTCGTCCAGCCCGGGAAGAGGGTCACCACCGTCCCTGCTGGTGGCGACCGCATCGGTGAGGTGGTCCAGGGCTGCAAGATGACCACCTTGCACCACATGTCCGGGGCCATGCTGGAGTTGCCAGACAACACGGCGGTCTTCGTACACGTGAGTCGGGGTTTGCCTTTACATCACTCAGTGCACTGTCTAAAAAAGCAGAGAGATGGTCTCTAAATATTCTGGGTAGGCAAGCACAGGTTTGTAATGTCTTTCTGCTCTCATTCTCCCAGAGGAACCACCTGAAGGAGCCTCAGGCAGAGACCAATGATAACCTAGTGCAGGCCAGACCCGAGCACACCTGCAGGATCCTCGACTTTAGCCCCATGGACCAGATCCATTTTGCCAGCCTCCGCATGTATGTGGCACAACATGAATGTATTTGTCTGAGAGGTAGCCCTTGTACATATGGATTCACTTTTCATATATTTGTATTTTTTTCATCTCTCTTCCAGGAGTGTGATTGAGAAGCCTTTCTTCAGATACAATGATCTTCAGGCTGGTCAGGTTGTGGAGGTGTGAGCCAAATTCCCTAATTACATGCATCATTAAAATTACAAATAGTTGTTAAAGGTTATTTATTTATTTATCTTAAAGGTGCACTATGAGTCCATTCGAATTCAAACTTTATTACTCAGAAATGGTGTAACATGATGTTAAAGAAACTGCAGACTCCTTTGACCTTAATTTCCTCTTCACAGTAGCAAAAAAAAAAAAACGAAGGCACTAGGAGATTTTAGCAGATTTTTATGTGCTATGATAATTTGCTCACTTTGGAATCCATTATGCCAGACTGCAGTTCATCTCTGTAGGGCTGCACAGTTAATTATGTATAATTGTATATTGGAATTGGAGTTTCCACAATTAATAATCCCATAATAATGACACAGTGGCAGTACTTAAATTGTATCACATTAAGATATTCTGCTGTAAATTGGTCAAAATGTTGATTTAGGATGCAGAAACTCTCAAATTAGATTAACTCAAACTAATAATTGTAATAAAAATATCTGACAGAGTAATTGGGAATCTTATTTTAGCCATAATTATGCAGCCATGCTACAAAGCCTAGATGTAATCCAACAAACATATCAGCATAAAAGCATTCCCATTACACACATTTCTCTCTGTCACTCTGTGTCTGTATCTGTCTCTCGCTCTCCTTCTCAAATCCTCCTCTCCCTTCTCAGGGCACAGTGTCCGTCCTGCTGGATCACGGCATGGTGGTGCATCTGTCTGACCACATCAAAGGCCTGGTGCCCAGGACCCACCTGTCTGACATCCTCCTGAAGAACCCAGAGAAGAAGTACGCAGAGGGCATGACGGTCAAATGTCGGGTCAGTGAGCGCTGCTTTGTCTTACAGAAGATCTCAAACAACCTTTGATGGGCAGATACTGCAGTGTCTGTGAACTCAGCTGAAACAGATTTGCACCTGGTAGATTTTTCCCCGGATGTTTTTTCATTTCTTCTGTGCGTGTGTGTTTCTTCAGGTGCTGTCGGTCGAAGTGGAGAGGAAGAGACTGACCCTGACCAGGAAGAAGGCCCTGGTGGAGTCCACTCTGCCCCCGTTCCTCAGCTTTGCTGACGCCCGGCCCGGCCGCGTGTCCCACGGCTACATCGTCTGCATCAAAGACTTTGGCTGCATCGTTCGTTTCTATAACAACGTCAAGGGCCTGGTGCCCGTCAAGGAGCTCAGCTCTGAGCCCGTCATCCATCCCAAGGAGCTCTTCTATGTCGGGCAGGTGAGAAGATAAAAGAGCACAGAGAGAGTCAAGTCAGATTTTGTGAAAGGCTGGTGCTGTCTTGGTTCTTCTTCCTTCCCTTCCTCTTACTGACAGAGAAGAAATTTGCAGGTCATCATAGCCATGCTCCATATTTACTTAACATTTTTAGTTTTTGCAGCTAAGTGCCAAGGAGCTGATTGTTGTTGACTGTTGTTAGTTGGTTGTCAGTTAATGAGTTGGTTGTTGCTGTAACTGTCTAGGTGGTGAAGGCTAAAGTTCTGAACTGTGACCCAGAGAAGGAGAAGATGACGCTGTCGTTAAAGGCTGCGGTGGAGAGAGACCCAGAGGCACCGCCCAAACCCCAGTTTGAGTGTGAGGTGGGCCAGGTAAGAGGAAGACCCACTTCATTTATGTATTTATTTTTTTATTTTGTTTGTCTGTTCTCTGTGTGGTGTATGCACACTGTACTAGGGCTGGGTATTGGTAAGGACTGCATGATGCAATCTGTGTCACAACATATTGCAGCACTCTACAGAATTAACTGAAAATGTATAGAAAGAACTTAAAATACAACCTACTTCATAATAAAATATATGATATGATAATTTGGCTGAAAGACTGACTCGGAATTTTAATCAAAATTCCCATTACAATTTATTATGACAAATATAATTTGAAAATGAAGTGTGTAAATGATGCATATCAATACAAGGGGCCGGTGAATTTATGCAGTATTGTAAAAAATAATATTTTGATACTCAGCTTTATTTATTTTTTCTGCACAGCTCCACACTGTGCAGATCAACATTTGAGTTCAACATTTTGCTAATGGTCAAATGCTTTTGTAGAAGTTGGAGGCCAAGGTGCTGAAGAAGGCAGTCAGTGGTCTGGAGGTGGCCATCCTGCCTGAAGAGGTCCGCGCCGTACTACCCACCATACACCTCTCTGACCACATGTCCAACTGCCCTCTGCTGTTGGAGGGCCTGCAGGAGGGAGACACCATCTCCAACCTCAGCTGCCTCAGCAAGAGCAAATACACCATTGTATCCTTTTTCTTTACCTTCGGTCTGTAGGTTTTGTGTCCCATCTGAGACGATAATATCGGCAACTGCAGTTGGAGATTTCATTAATATTTAAAAGGTTTAGTTGATGATTATAATAGAAATCATATTAGATCTGAATAATTACCATCCAACCACTATATGTAACCACTATATTCATTTTGGCTCACCTGCCAGGGGCTAACAAGCTAAAAAAATATGACGTGTCAAAAATAATTTTCAGTGGCTAAAATAATTAGTTCGCACTTCCTCCTGGAATATAGATCAGGTGTTGTGAACTGGATGGAAAGCACTCTTCTGTATTTTCCTCAGCTGCATCTCTTTTAAAGACTCTGACCAAGAAGCCCTTAGTGACGTGGTCACTGGAGGAAGGACTGACTGCTAAGGAGTTCTCTGACATCACCGTTGGCATGCAGCTGATTGGCTGGATCAAGAACATCATGTCCTACGGTGTGTTTGTAGAATTTCCATACGGCTTTGTCGGTCTCGCCCCCAAATCGGTGAGTGGTTACCTCTTCTTAAGTACAGCCTTTGTCTTATGACACACTGATGGGTGATGATTTAGTCATTTTTCCGGCTAAAGGTCTTAATCCTCCCTGCCTCCCAGGCCATGACGGACAAGTTCATCACTGACACAGCGGCTGCGTTCCAGCTGGGCCAGACGGTGATGGCTAAAGTCACCAACCTGGACGAGGAGAAGCAGCGTTTTCTGGTCACACTCAAAGTGTCGGAGGTCAATACACCACAGGACGATGCTCAGACCAGACTCATCAGAGGTTTGCAGGAGAGAAGGGCTGTGGCTGACATGTTGGGGAGTAGAGGTACGCGAGTGTGTGTCTTCATATGAAACCCTGATGCATTGATTCATTAATACTTGAGACGAAATCTGGCTCCGGTGTCTGACCGCCTGCTGTCTCTCTGTTCTCAGACGACTCTGATCTTCGCCAGCAGTTGGCTGCGTTGTCTGTCGGTCAGAAGCTGAAACTGACTGTGGATAATTTGAAGGACAGCGGCGCCACCTTCAAGTCTGACCAGCTGACTGGTGCCACCATCCAGGCCAGCAAGCACCACGTCACGGGTACATATCGAATCTGAAAATCAGTACATTTCTGAAAAGTTAGAAGGTGACACCAATTTCTCCTAACAACTTTTTGCATCATAAAATAATGCCTGTGACATGAGACAGAACCTGAGTGGGTCCAAACAGATAATGTTTTGTTTTAGTTGCAAACTTGAGACAGTGTGCGTGAATCTCTGCATGATTCCCACCTCTTCTCTCCGACACATCTGTTCAAAAAGCCTGTGTACAAGAGCGCAGACGTATTGTAATTATGTTGATCTAAACTAGTCTGCTAAATATTATTATTTAAGTATCTGAGAAATTCTGAAGAAATTATTTTAAAATTGCTTTATGCTAAGTCAATTTGCTGCATGCCTTGCAATGCAAAACATTTATTGTAGTTTACAGCATTAATATTTAATTTTTTTTTTGATGAATGCTGTGCTGATTTTGGAATCTGAAAGTTGGTAATCAACATGGTTATGGAAGTATTAAACATGCAGAGGTGTCATTACTTTTCATGAGTTTCACCTTTTTAAAATCGGTCCATGTGAAAACAGAAATTTACTGTGTAGTAAAATCAGCAGTAGATGCAACTGTTCAGGCTTTTGAAGCAAATTAGAAATCCAGATATCCTGATCTTTTAAACTGGAAACACATCATGGGAGTAATTCTGACTTTGCTTTTGTGTTTTCAGATGTGGACTTGACCCCAGGACAGAAGGTGACTGCAGTCATCCTCCATGTTGACATCCTGTCCTCTCAGGTCCACGTGTCCGTCCTTCCCAAGCTGATGGGCAAAAAGAAGCCTGTGAGTATTTCTGCCACTTTAGATGCTGAGGAGGGATGTCTTGATGTTTAATTTTTATTTGCTGAGGAAAGGCTGACTGAGCTCACTTGGTCTCTGTCTCCTGCACTTTGATTCACGTTGCAGCAGCTGAAATGTTCCTTCTGATCACAAATACTCATTCAGTTAAGGAACTTGTTGATCGTCATGTTTCTGTCTGTATGTTCTCAGTTAAGTGAAGGCTCCAAACACGCAGCGATCGTGCAGCACATAGACAAAGACTTCGCTGTCGTCTCGCTGGAGGAAACGGCACAGCTGACCGTGATCCAAACCGCCCGCCACTTGAACGACACGTTCCTCTTTGAATCGGAGAAGCTGAAAGAGGGAACGCGTCTGAGCGTCAGTGTGCTGGATCCCAGCTGTCAGGACATGCAAGGGCTCCCCCTAGTGTCATGGGAGCGCGCTGCAGGGAAACACAAGCAGACGACCTCGGAAAGCCACGCAAAACCGAAGGGTCACTGTTTTGGTGAAATCGTCCAGGCGAAGGTGCGGACGGTGAAGCCCGCGTGCGTGCTGGTCACTCTGGAGGACGGAGTCACAGGCAGCGTGCACGTATCCGAGGTGGCAGAGAACGTCTGCCTGGGCACCTTCCCCACGTCTTTGGTTAAAGTGGGCAGTGTGGTCACCGCCAGGGTCATCGGAGGACGAGAGAGCAACAGTCACAGGTGAATACTGGGAGAGTTTTTGAACTTAAAATCGCAGTCCTTTTCTTTAGACTGAAATCTGACATTTTCATTGAGACAGCAGAAGATGCATGTTGGCTGTTGCAGTTTTCATGTTCTCTTGATTGTATTCTTAACCATGAAACACCTGCTAGACTGTAAAGATTTAAGTGAAGATTTTGCGTGAGGGCTTTAAAATTTGTTGATTTGCTTGAACTTAACACAAATCTCAGTTGACTGTTTTTATCCTTTCAGATTCTTGCCCTTCTCCCATCCCAACTTCAAATACAACATTCCTGAGCTAACCCTTCTGCCCAGGTAAATATTCTGACTTGAGTCACACCACGTCATGTTTTTTTTTTGGTTGTTTGTAGTTAGTTTTAACATAAGTTTCTGTCTCTCCTCATAGCAAACTAGACAAGAGTGTAGAATTCAAACCTACCACGGCAAAAGAAAAACTGAGCAGCTACAAGGTCGGGGAAGAAATTACGTGCTTTGTATCAAAGGTAAGTTTCAACGAAGGGATTTGCCTGCACAGTGTGGCTTTTTCTTCTTCCTTTGCAAGTTTCCGTCAACCTGATGAAACAATAATACGATCAAAGATTTAGAAGGAACAGAGAACTAAAGTTTTAGGTTAATTGAATATTAATCTAGTCCCTAATCTACCACCCAGTTGTTGACTGTTTATGCTTCTGTCCTCAGTATAATCCAAACACGAAGTCTTTGGAGGTCACCACCGATCCTTGTATCACAGGGACGGTCGAACTGCTGGCCATGATCACTGATCCAAAAGTAAGTTTGACGCTGCTTTGGTCTAATTCTAACTAAGTTTGCATGAGGATTCAGTATTTATTAGAGGAACACATGCCAGATAATTTTTTAAACATTGTTCTAGTGAGGCTTGTTAAACGCTGCTGCCTTCTGGCAAAGCTCGCTCAGAACAACACGAGGCTACGACAGCTCAGGAGGAACATAAGAAAAGATGATATTAGATGAAGCATCACTTTAACCAGATGTCCTCATTTGAAATGTGTTTGTTCTCAGGATGCCAGCCACCCACAGAAGCTGTATAAACTGGGCCAGGCAGTCAGTGCCAAAGTGGTCGAGGTGAACTCCAAACCTCAGCGCTTCGTCTTATCTCTCACCGGTAAGACAAACACTGCTACAAGAGAAAATTGCTCCAGATTTTGAGTAAACCAACCTCAACGTACTTGATGTGAACACGCACTAAAACTAAAACAACAACAACATATGAAGCTGGAACAACAGGTCACATTAGAATCACAACAGGTTATGATCTTGCAATAGACCCACATTGTAACACGATACTAGTGATACTAGTATCTCTCACCAGTAAGACAGGAACTCAGACTGTGTTCATTTAGAATCTTTTACTGCTGTGACATCATCAGTTTTTACACGAACGCCCCTCCACTCCATCTTTTTGTTGTTGTATGTGTGCTAATGCTATACGTCTTTCTCGTAAAAACAGTAAAAACAGAAAAAAATTAATTCATTTTATGTTTTCCCTCATTCTTCAGAAGTCCACAAACTGGAGAAAGGCAGTGTGACTTTGGGCCTGGTGACTAATGTGCAGCCACACATCGGCCTGCTGGTGAAACTTCCATTCGGCGCCATGGGAGCCGTTGCCGTTACGGACCTGGGTGACGCCTACCGGCCAACCCCCCTGGGCGCGTACAGCAAGGACCAGCTGGTCAGGTCAGTAGGTGTAGCTGCAGCGAGGGCCAGGGCAAGCCGAGCCTGGCTCCGGGCCCGAGGAAATCTCACCATCCCAAAACTTTTTGGCTGACGTTCTGTCAAGATCCTCCGAGGCCAGTTATTGGCCTCTCATTAAAAAACCTGATACTAGCTTGTCAGTATAGTTCACCTCCTATTTCATGAATTGATTTAATCATATATAATCTGTATTGCATATAAACTGTATCTGGCATTTTGTGACCTGTTGTTCCAGCTTCATATGTTGTTGTTGTTTTAGTTTTAGTGCGTGTTCACATCAAGTACGTTGAGGTTGGTTTATTCAAAATCTGGAGCAATTTTCTCTTGTAGCAGGGTTCGTTTGAGAGGATGAGAAAAATAAAGTTCAAACTCTGTTAATGCACCAAATAAAAACACCAAAGCCCCTGATAACGCAGGTCTCAGCCCTCGTCTGAGTGAACTGTGGGGCAGATTCATCCAAACAGCTACAGGAAATGACCCCAAAACAGCAGTGTCATCGGTTTACAGAGACAGGCTGTTGTTGCTTATGTTTGGAAAAGCCTTTAAAAGAAAGACAAGCTGCAGTCTCAACTGGTATGAACACCAGAGCAGGTAAATCAGTCATCTTAGTTAAAGTTTGAGGACCTCAATCAGGTTTGTTTTGACTCCACACAACCACTGACAAAATCTCTTAACTTCACAGGATGAAAGTTTACCAAAACCGGCCAATAAACAAGCCTTTTGTGATTCTGTAGGACTTTTAATTACAAGCCCTGGTTCTCTTGTATAAACCTAAATAGGCCAAATAAAAAATGCAGCAAAGTAAAGTTTTCCACTGTGGTTCAGACCAAAGAAAGTTAACTGTATGTGTGGTTTTACCTTTTAGTGCCATCATGGTTTTAGGTGCTGTTTTCAGAGGATTTTGCACCCTGCCAAGATTAAGCTTCTGGGGGAATGTCAACACAGATTATCAGCCGTCGGCAGCGAAAACCCAAAAAGATTGCTATCAGTATCTGCTTTTAAATCCCATTTGGTTTGAAGTGTCGATTAAAAGTTAGTTTGCCTGCTCTTTTTTCCCCTCTGCAGGTGTTTCCTTCTGGGGAGTGAAAACGGCAAGTGGCAGTTGTCTCTGCGGCCATCGAGGTGTGTGAAGCTTTAACTGTCAAAGTTTGATTCATGACATTTCTTTCTGAGCAAATTCACAGCTACAGAGAATATATGTCTTACTGAACTCTATTTGACTGTGTTTTGGTCCATCCTGCCGTCATTTAATTTCGCCCTGTGGTGGACTGATGGTTCCCAGGCTGAACCCTGAGCAGGCCAAGCCAGTGAAGGACCCAGAGGTATCCATAGAGGAACTGAAGGTGGGCCAGATCATCAGAGGCTACGTCAAGTCTGTGGGAGAACAAGGTGTTTTCATCAGGTAACCCACCGCTCATTCAGGGCCGCTTATCTCCAAATCCAAAAAAATGTGGTTAACTGATGGCATGTGTTCATCTTTCTTCCAGGCTGTCTCACAGCCTCACAGGAAGAGCCCAGCTCCAAAAGTCCACCAAGTACTTTGTGTCCAACTACAGCGTCCTGTCCGAGCACCTGCCCCAGAACACCCTGCTCACCACCAAGATCCTCAGGTAAAAGGGAACGGGACGCACGTCACATTAAATTCAGCTCTGAGATTTAATTTCGGATGTCCCTTTAACATTTACTGACAGCGTTAACAGTGCGTTCAGCAGCAGGTCGAATTGCATCACCAAAGTAGTGCAAAGGTCAGCAGGGCTGTAGAGCCCGGACAGTGTTTTTGTGACCGTCAACAATCGTGAGAGCAAAGAGTTTGGAAGAGAGAGAAAGTAGAGGGATGAACGGGCTGTTTGAGTCATTACAAGAGAAAAGAGGAAAGGCGATATCATTTAGTCAAGAGCCATGGGACAGTCAAACTGTTTTGTTGTGTTAATGTATTTAACATGCGCAGGTCTGTCTCCTCAGGTTACCCATAAATAATACATATGGCAGGGCTCAGTTATGTGTTGATATTGTGCCATAAGACCAGATGGTGTCTGGGATTTTGGATATCTTAATATCATGATATGGCACAAGTCCTGGTTTTAAAGGCTGTATTACAGTAAAGGGATGCAATTTTCTGTAATTTGTCTATTACTAATGGTTGCTTATCAAAAATCTCAAAAAAATTGTAAGTATCTTTGCACCAATAGTCATCCCTGCAGTATCGTTACAGTATTGATATCGAGGTATTCATCAAAGGTATTGTGACATTTGTAAACAACTTCGGTGGCCCCAGGTGACTGTTTGTGAGTTTTTAAGTTTTAAAGACTCCATCACCCAGAAACCATGCATCATGTTGTCAGGAATCTGCACACTCCTCAGATAGAAATTTGCTCTTCTTTTGAGGCTGGAAGAGGCACAAAGTGCTGGACGAAAAACGCCTTGGCAGCCGTTTGAGCCATCTGCGGCGAATCGAGCTCACTGCTGTGTAGGAGAAGCTTTTATAGTTCACTCTGAAGTGTCGGTTTATTGCTTATTGTGCTTTGAGAAGGCTCCTTTCCACAGAATCTTGCACTTATGCTCATAAGACGTGTGCATGTTATTATAAAGTCATCCCTAGTGCTGCTTTAAACTGTTTGTGGATGGGATGTTGTCATCTAAACATTGTCCTTTGTTTTGGTGAGTCTTCTCCTGCAACCCTCTTCTCTCCTTCTCCTCAGCATTGACAAAGAGGAGGAGCTCGTCGACCTCTCCCTGCTCCCGAGCGACACCGGGAAGCCCGACGTGCTCCCAGAATCCCTCGGCCTGCCTCTGCGTCTGGTTGGAGAGGAGAAGGAGAAACACGACGCCAAGAGGAAGAGGGAGCGCCGGCTGTCTGAGAGCCAACAGGTAACCCAGCCGCCGTCGTGATCTGTCTTCATGTGGTCTGCTCCGATCCTTCTTTCTTCCATTCTGTTTTTTTCTCTTAGAATTCCCTTCTTTCCATGCATTGATTCAAAGATACAGCGGTTTCATGTGGTTTACCTCGTACTCAGTGGTACTTTTTTTTATCATTGTGTCGTTTACCAGGAGCGGGCAGACCAAGTCCCAAAGAAGAAGAAGAAAACTAAGAAAGCAAAGACTGAGGACAGTGACAGCGGGGTGGAGGTGTTCTTCAGGGAAGAGGAGGACGAGGAACACAAAAAAGAACCCAAACCTGAACCTGAAAAAGTAAGCATGCTCGCTGTTGGTCCCTGCCTGAATTCAAAGCAAAGAATCTCAAATCATAAAGCTGAAACATCGTGTTTTCTCGCCCCCTTTCAGCAGGCGAAGCCCAGCCCTGCAGGTCGGTCCAGGCTGCAGGTGTCAGCAGGTTTCTCCTGGGACGTCGGACTGAACTCGCTGAAGCCGGCCGCTGCAGCGCAGGAGGCCGAGTCCAGCGACGAGGAGGAGCAGGAGGGAAGCAGCAAGGTGAGAGGACGGACGTGCTGCGGCTTTAACTGGAAAAGAAATTCAACTTTTTCTTGTAGTTTTCTTTGCTCGACTTGCAGCTTAAAACTTGTTTCCACTGTGAAAACTATTAATCAATTAGTGATGAATTATCATTTCCCTTACTTATCAAGTAAGAATGCAAAACTTTAATTTATTACAGCTGCACTAAGGTCACTACAAAGATTTGTTTGCCTTTCTCCAATTATGTCATTATAAATTAAATGCTTTGGGTTTTTTTGGCTGCTGATCGCACTCAGTGAACCAGTCTGAAGACATCACTTTGAATTCTGTCATCTTCCCATGAGCTGTTATGTTTTTTACATTTTATGGAATAAATGATGAATCAGTTAATTGAAAAAAAATGACCAGCAGTGAAAATAATTGATCTGATTGTTAATTGCTGCCTTTGCCTCTGCTAAGTCTGAGTTGTATATTCCTGACTTTCTTCCTCTTTCCTTCTCCTCTGTCCTCTTCCCTCGTGGCCCTCTCTCTCTCTCTCTCTCTCTCTCTCTCTCAGGCCCAAAAGAAGTCTCGCCATGAGCTGGAAACGGAGAAGAAGGCGGCGGAGAAAGCCCTGGTGCAGCGGGAGTCGGAGCTGATGGACCCGACCCTGCGGCCCCAGGACAGCGCTGCCTTCGAGCGCCTGCTGCTGGCCTCGCCCAACAGCTCGCTGGTCTGGCTGCAGTACATGGCCCACCACCTGCAGGCCACCGAGATCGAGCAGGCCCGCGCCGTGGCCGAGAGGGCCCTCAAAACCATCTCCTTCAGGTGACTGACCGGAACAATTCTCTTTATTTTGGTTATGGATATTTTAACGGGTTAGTTCCATCAAGATTATCAATATTGCTTTTTCCCAAGAGATGCACTATATTGGGTTCATGGTTCAGTATCATCAGTACAATAAACCTACATCTGTGCATTCTCAGTAGAAGTAGAAATAGAAACCATATATGAGTCAAATGCAACATTTAACCATATATGTTCTGCAAATGGTCTATTATTATACTTGCAAAACACTCATTAGTTGCCTTATTGCCATTTTCTTCCTCAACTGGAAACCCTAAATGCCACATTTTGAGGTTGAAGTTTCAGTTTTATTTGAGTCCATCTTGTTACTTCCTACATCTATAGTTAGCATGTTCAGCTGAGTTCACCAGAAGTGTGACGACCCAAGCTGAAACCTGCTTGGTGTGTGTGCTCTCCATTTGTTCTGACAGTGCCAAAGAGAGAGATCTATCTGAATTCATTTCCCAGATATGAAATTGTTGCTGAAATTAACTTTTTTTCCATACAGTCGAGTATTTACGCTGCTGAATTCTGCCTCATGAACTTTTATTTGATCGCTAACATACAAGACCAGATATGATGCATTCAGGGGAGGTAGATATTGTGGCTGGTTGGTCTAGCTGTTTAGAAATGCTACGTCTGGGAAGATTTTTGTGTTGTTTATGTGTCTAGTTGTGCTGATATTCATAAAAGTCTTGCTGTTTTCCCAGGGAGGAGCAGGAGAAGCTGAACGTGTGGGTGGCCCTGCTCAACTTGGAGAACATGTACGGCACGGAGGAGAGCCTGAAGAAGGTGTTTGAGCGAGCGCTGCAGTTCTGTGAGCCCATGCCAGTCTACCAGCAGTTGGCTGACATCTATGCCAAGTCAAATAAGATCAAGGTAACGCTGCACCAGGTGTTTAATTCTACTGTCGCCTGAGCAGAACTGAGCCAGAACGACCTGAGCTGGAATTAGTCCATACACCTTTCAGTAAAGCTGCTGGGTTACATGTGTTCTGGTAGTTAAAATGCTCAATGTGTGTGTGTTTATATGTGTGTGTTTGTGTGTGTGTGTCCAGGAGGCAGAGGGCCTGTATAAGACGATGGTGAAGCGTTTCCGGCAGAACAAGGCGGTGTGGCTGAGCTACGGGACGTTCCTGCTCCAGCAAGGCCAGGGCGACGCAGCCAGCGCCGTCCTGCAGAGGGCGCTCAAGAGTCTGTCCTCCAAAGAGAGTAAGACCGCCTCACCTCTGTACAGCCTCCGTACACATCATGCACAGTCTGACATATTGTGTAACAACACCTGTTGTATCTCTCTGAGTGTCCAACAGGAATCAACATTGTGAGAATTCAGTCACATTGTGTTGATCTGGTCACGTACTTTTAGCACAGTTAAAAATTAGCAGTTGATGCTGTGTATTTATCCACGTTTTAACCCGTTGCGTGCCGTCGTCCTCCCTCTCTCAGGCGTGGATGTGATCGCCAAGTTTGCCCAGCTTGAGTTCCGTTACGGCGATGCAGAGAAAGGCCGCTCCATGTTCGACAAAGTCCTGACCAGCTACCCAAAACGCACAGACCTGTGGTCGGTCTTCATCGACCTCATGGTCAAACATGGATCCCAGAAGGAAGTCAGGTGAGCACAAGCTGCACTGTCAGATTTCAGAATGGTGGCTGCATGGCTCAGTTTTCATGGGTAAAATGTTTTTATTTTTTTCCCATTCTATTTTCAGTTCAAGTTTTTAGCTACGTTCCTTTTTTGAAAACATAGCCGTCATGTTGGAATCTGGGAAGTGTTTTCAGACTAATGCAATATTGTAATCAGTTTGCCTTCATCAAGCATCCTAACACCCTTTCGTACCTGCCTGTCTCCTGCAGGGCCGTGTTTGACCGCGTCATCCACCTGAGCGTGCCGGTGAAGAAGATCAAGTTCTTCTTCAAGCGCTACCTGGAATACGAGAAGAAGCACGGCACGCCGGAGAGCATCCAGGCCGTCAAGAGCAAAGCTTTGGAGTTTGTGGAAGCCAAGGGGACCGAGGCGGCGTGCTAGAGACAAATCTGTGTGTGTGTGTGTGTGTGATTATCTGCAGATGCACAACCGAGTCTCCTCTAAATCTATCAGCTGCTTGATTGTGATTTAACTGATGTTCACTGTTGACTGGAGACTTCTGACCCTGAACTCGTGGTTATTGTTCTAAAGTTGAAGAATGCAACAGATGTGTGTAAGGCCATGTAAAATTACACTTTTGTAATGTTAAA
>OMLF01034848.1:2053-12139 GCA_900302615.1 Holocentrus rufus
TGAGTTGAGGAAAGATGCTGAACGAAGAGGGACAGTTATTTAGCGGAGGGAGCGGTAAATGGGAGAGGAGGCCAGCTGGGGCACCCCTCTCCTCCCGTCATTAGAGGAGGTGCCGGTTGAGAGCTTTGTGTTGGTGCGGCTCCAGCAACTGGCACCGGCACACCGATCAGACGGAGAGCGGGAGAGGAATATTACTCTTTGGAAATAATGACACGTCGTAGCGAAAGGCATGCAGGAAAACAAGTCTTCCCTGTGAACAGAGAAATAGAATTTGGGAAGGCCTTTGCCTCGAGACTGCTCTGTTGTTCATCACGTCAGGCTCTCTGTCTGTCTGCACACAGTGAAGTATGTCTCACTCATCTCTCTGCGTCGTGCCACTTGTCATCCTTTGGTTGTTTAAGCAGCCAAATTGAACCGATTTTTGTTGCCCCTGCTGGTCTCATTGGTGGGCTCATCGTTACAAATGCGTGCTGCATGGCAGAGCTTTCTTCAAAGCCACAAAACTTTATTTTAAATTCCAGTGGAGATCCAAAGATTCCCAAAGATCCAAAATATGTCTTGCTGAGTTAGAGGGATGCACAAGACGTGGATATTTTCTATTTGATGTTAAGCTGCAGCCATTAAACAATGGCATCTTGGGTTTGAATATTTTACTCAGTATAAGTGTGCCGATACAGAAAATGTATTTCACTGTCATATAAATATGACTGTGACATGCATTTTTTTTCTTCTAAATTTGAAGGTACTTAAGGGGAAATTTAAGGGAAAATCAGACTTCAAGTAGAGTTCAAGTGGTTAACCAAAAAGCAACTTCTTCTTCTTCTGATGATGATTATTATTCTTACTAGTAATACTAGTAATAGTAGTAGTAGTGGTGGTGGCATTTACAATTCAGTTAATAGTTTTATCATTTGTTTTGTTTGTTTTTAAATTATGAGACACTAATCTAAGGGATTTTTTTTTCTACTGAGAACAATAACAAACCCTCAAGTTTCATCTGTAAGTTTCTTCAAAGTCAATTCTGAGGAAATTTTCAGTTGGAAGGAAAAGAGAGAGAATCACATTTATTGCCTTTGAGCAATAGATCTCCACAATATAAATTCAGATATTTTCATCAGTCGATCTAAGACATCATATTTACGTTAAAATGTTTGCTGGCTTCTCTGAGATGTGAACAAACCCGCCTGACCGAATAGCGAGACGCTGAATCATGTAACTTGCCTGACCGCCACTTGACCTTTTCCTCACTTGCCTTGACCGATGCCACACTGTGCATTAATTGGCCCGGCACAGAAGGGACATCAGCGTGCAATGAGATCACCTTCAGATGGCTGCTGGGGTGGCCTGCTTGGATCGTAAATAAATCCACAATGTTTCCCTACATGACTGATGGTGACCAATAAGCCTCAGTCGGCCCATGAGGCATTTATAGAAAGATAATTTGGGGGTTGACCATGTTATTATGGAGGAAGAGGATTTTACAAGGGAGCAAATGTTTACTGGCAATAACAGCAAATGATAAAAAGCATCCAACTCTAAAAACAGCCAAGGTAATTGCAGTAGTTATAATACTAGTAATAATGGCAGTGGCAGTATATGTGGCAGTAGAAACAGCATTAAAAGATGCAGTGGAACTAGCTGCAGTAATACTAGAAGTAAAGTCATGGGTCTTAAAAACATACATTAAAAATCAGCCAGTCTACAAGCTGTCTCAGCACTATTTGTACATGGACACAATATTTTCAGGACCATTAAAAGCCTCATTTAACTTGACAAGTTGGCTTTTCAGGCTTACAGCAACAGCCTGGGGGAGTCGTTGCAGAAGGAGGACGGACTGTATGTGACAGGCAAAGCTTGAGCATCAGGTAATGGTTATCACTTGTGAGCCAGTGACAAAAACGAGCCCATTGTTCCCAAACAGTAGTCTGTCCGGCGTTCACACGAAAGGACAGCTGCACGCGGGGAGTATCCCATAAGCCACTTTGAAGTCTGAGTTTTTGGAAATGCAATCCGTTCCCCTACAAGTTCTCGACAAGCCAAAGAAGGCAGTCGAAGTCTGCGCCGTTCCAACGCTAACAATGTAGTCTAATCACAAAGCACAGAGGACTAATCAGTCTGTCTGCGGACTGCGTGTGAGCTCGGCTGCTGCTCCGCTGCAGGGGCGGAGGGGCCGGGCCCCGGCCTCGCGGCGGGATCCTCTCTGGAGGCCTGCAGAGCGGTCAGAGTGCCAGGCGGCCAGACCTTGGACTGTGGGCATTTCCTCCTTCCAGACGGCTTCAGTTAAAGGGGCGGCCCACGCTCTGAACCTCTGGCTGGCTGTAAACCAGCCCCTGTGGAGCATCACTCATTAGGGCTCGTTGTCCACAGCCAAAACCTCAACTACTCCCCGGGCCGCTGCAGCACCACTCCCCGCCATCAACACCTGCTAACACATGACACACAGGCTCCGGCCGACTGCTGGGAAGAACTCCCCTCTGCTCCCGCGCCTCTGTTTTCTGACTAACAAGGCCCTCAGCATCTCTTTCTTTCTCTGACGCCTTGCTCGTCAGATGCACAGCCCCCGTTTTTTTTTCGTTTCTGATTGACCTCATGCTGTATTTCCTCAAAAACACCTCAGAGTTCCGAAAGCCATCACACTCGAGCGTAAAACTAACTGTTATTAGCTGGCAAAGGTGAGCCGCTTTATGGTTTGTTTGTGTTAGGGCCCTGCCACATGGTTTCTTTCATGTGAGTCACGACCAGTCTGACAGTTTAACGTGTTGCGGGGAGCAGACCTTTCCACAACCCTGTCCTCCTTCCACCAGGTCTGGCGGTTTATCTGGCCCCAGCCAGGACCCGGTAGCCTTGTCCTCTGTCTGCTCGGCGCATATGCTGGCATCCTCCCTGGGCCTATGGTTCTTTATTGGAAATTACATCACCTTGTAAAGGGACACGACCCATTACAAAATCACGTTGTGTCTTGTTATTCTTTCCTAGCAAAGAAGACAGGGTCTCTCTCCCTTCCTCCCTCTCTCTCGTTCGGTCCCTCTTTGTCTCTTTATCCTTTTAGTCTTGATTTTGTTATTTGTGTCTGACACAATCCGTGGATCACGAGTTCCAAACATACCTCCCAGGCGGGCAGACAGGCCATCAAGGCTGCAGGAGCGGTTGATTAGAAATAATAACAACAGCACACAGTGAGTGTGTATGCGGCCAACCTGTGCTCCTCCCCGTACCTCGCCACCCGCGAGAAGAACGACAACATGTCAAAACAAGGTTGGGGTGTGTAATTTGAAGTTCAGGGGCCTGGCCTTGGCTTTGGGGCTCTGGGAACACGCTGGGAGATACATGTGTGATTGTCATGATCAGGCCTCGCCGCTGTCAGCCCTGCACTGTGTTGATACTGAGATGCCAAGAGCTCCTAACATGTCACCATGTTTCCCAGAACATGGGAATAACAATGTGAGCCTACATGTCTGTTACAAGGCCCTTGCATGGAAGAAAAACCCACATCATGGAAAGGATAAGGGCTCTATCAACCTTCTGGGTTTCTTGGGAATGCTTGTTAGATTTATGAACAGTGAATAGGGCTTGTTAAACGTGGCAATGTTTTCTTAAACGCAAAGTAAAGAAGCTCCTCTAAATTAAGAACAGCCAAGCGCTGCTGCAGAGTGTTATACTGCAATGCCTGGCTATAACTTAAAGCCTAAAGCCTGATACAGAATGTGTACATGACTATGGGTAATCCAACATGCTCCCTCTTTCAGAACACCCATTCAGATGATCTGTGACTCCCAAGAGGATGTACATTATGCTTTGTTTGGTCAGTGAGTGCATGCAGTGAAAAAACAAAAACAAAGATTATGCTATAACAATTTGAGCAACAGTGTTATTTACTCAAATCTTTAGTAGCACCACTTTCACAATTTTTATATTTTCCATAATATCATAGTCATGAACTTGTGACTCATTGCGTTTGACTCCAGATAAGATGAAAAGGTTGCATGTTTAAAGTGCATTGGGATCAAAGGTTTTCAAATACCGTACATTGAAATCTAACTTCAATATAAGGAGTGAGAAGGGGATTACAATGGGAAACAGCTGCATACTTGGAGATAGAACTTGATGAAATATGCTTGTCAGTGGCAGAGATTGAAAACAATTTGTTTCTTTCCATACATGAAGCGCTGTTACCCCGGCAGCAGCACGGCGACAGCTGAAGAGGTCCAAAGTGAGCATGAACGATGATACAACCAGATAAAAACCAGAGACCGGTGGTGACACATTTAGCAGCCGAGTGGTTTGAGAGACTCTCATAGCTGAAAGATCACAGATTTCATCCTTGTAACAGCCATGTGTCTAGTCAAACGCTATGTTCACATCGCAGCTGAAAGTGTCCCAATTTGGCTTTTTTCCTTTTCATACGACCAAAGTCTGATGCTGTCTAAAAAGCAGCATGGAGTCGCGTTTTTTCAATTATGTGTCTGGGTCACGTAGATCTGTGGAACAAAATCAGATCCTGAGGTGTGCAACCTGCATCCAACTTGAATTTGAGTGCTCATACTGGACTTTGTCATCATTGCCGTCACAAAAAGTATATCTTCCATCATTCACCTGAGACACTTGAATTCATGTTGTTATCCATGGGAGCTTGGCTGAGCCCCGAGTTAGCTTGGCGGACAGTGAGATACAACAGCGGTCAACCTGATTGGGTTTTAGGGAGACGCCTCAATTCAGTCAAAAGTCAAAAGCACATACCGTGACCGAAATGTATTGGAAACAACAACAGGAATGAAAACAGATGTGATGTCTTCTGCTATTGTTACTCTGCACATACTTGAATTTTTAACATTGCTGTGAGTTCATATTGGTAGTGGATGTGTGTTATATCACAGAACAGATATAGACAGTCAGACAGAGAAATTAGATATGAGCAGCAATTGAGCATAAAGGTCCACAGTGTGAATGCAGAATCCTTGAACAAGACCCTTAGTCCCAGTGACTTTTTGCACAGAAAGTTGCAATGGATAAAAAAAAATTTATAGCATATTGATTTATTATTATTCTTTTTTTTTGCCGCAGTGACAAATCATCACTCAATCTGGACCATAAAAATGGGTATAACTCTATTGCATTCCAAATGAAACACAGTTTCAAAATGCATTTAAATGCCATGTTCTGTGGTCTCACACTATCAATTACAGCAAAAGGCTGGCTCATTAAGTTGAGAGTAATAAATGCCACAAATTTAATGAAATAAACATAAACTTGATGGTAGTGAGGTAATCTTGGCACCTCAGGTGATGCTGAGCTCCAATGTTGGATTGGGTCATAATTCAAAAACATAAAATGACTTCACTTTTTTTTCCTTTATCTTGTTTTAAGTTCGTCTCAGTTGTGGAGAGCTGTCAGGTCATCTGAGGCGCTCTATAGAGAAATGGGGTTCTCAGGTATCTTGGAGGTCCTAGGCCTGGTCCCTGTGGTGTGCTGCTGCCACATGGAGGTAACTCTAGTGGACTCAATATTAATGACCAGTGATCAGGGCCTCCTTGTAATCCACTTACCATCATTACACAGGGTCAGCATGGCTACTGCTGCTGGGCTCTCATACCCCAGCTGGACGCACCACTACATTCCATTTGAGTGGTGTATGCCTGGAAGATGGAGAAACACTGTTTTGGTACTTACATTTGCATGTGGTCGATTTTACAAAGTTGCATGAAGTTGTTCAAATAACAGCCCTGCTGGAATTAAATCAGCGGAATACTGGATATTCACAGTCTGTAACATTGCAGTGAAAACAGACATGAGAAATGCATTTCACAAGCTGATTTTGGAAAGAATGGAGATAGTTCTTAAAGGAATACTCCAATGTTTGGGACAGTATCCCCTTTTGCCGACTTATCCAGACTGAGACATGATGTTTGATACCATTTTTGCCTCTGTACATCCACTGCTTCAGTTCCTATGGTTAGCATTTGGTGTTAGCTTAGCATAAAGACTTGAAGTCAACAGGAGTCAGCTAGTCTCGCTCCGTCAATGTGATAAAATAAACCTTAATACAAATCCGAAGCTGTCTTATTTACACATGGTATCATGTATATTTGATATACATGTATTGGAATAAAAAAAAAGAATGTATATTTGATCATGTATATTTGATATACATGTCTTGGAATAAAAAAAACCAAAACAAAAACAACAACAACAAAAAAAAAACGTTTTGTACAAGTTAGAGATAGCAGGAGCTATCATCAATGAACACATATGTTCAGCAATTATAGTTCCTACCATCTAACTTCTAACTTTTAATTTACATTTTACATTTTACATACATTTTACATTTTTTATTCCATAACACACATGATACACTGTAAATAAGATAGCTTCAGAGTTGCTGTAATGTTTATTTTTTCACTTTGACAAAAATAGACTTGGTGACTCCTGTTGACTTCAAGTCATTATGCTAAGCTAACACGAAATGCTAACCATCGGAACTGAAGCAGTGGACATACAGAGGTGAAAATGGTATCAAACTTTGTCTCCATCTTGGTAAAAGGGGATATTGCGCAAAACGTTGGAGCTTTCCTTTAATGCTTTCTCATTTGTGCTCACTTGTTATAACTAGGGGAAGTCATGGCAAGGCTGAGACTTGTGCTAATTTGTAGCATGCACAAGGAAGGTCCTGAACTCCACAGCTCTCTCACTCTAAACATGACAGTTTAGAGACTTCGTAATTAAAACAGCTTCGATAGGGGCCAATGAGGCTCGGGGGAAGGTCGCAGCAAAAGTTTAAGAAAATACAGGTGGACAGCTTTGTGTTCCCCTAACATAGTCAATGCCTTCGTGCAACCTCGGCCCCTGTACCCTGCTTTAGCTCCACATATGTCAGAAGAATTTCCAGCGCTGAAGACCCTCCAGCTGAACTTTTACCCCTTGGTCTCACTTTCAAACACACACACAATCACAGGGCCAAGTTAACCTGCATAGCCCCAGCAGGTAGTGTATACATAAGCCACCCTGCATTAATGACCAACCGTGCCACGGCTATTAGAGTGAGCCTCTTGTTATGATTTCTACACATTCTCATCAGGTTGAAAACCCATTCTCGGGCAGGGGAGGAATGAAGGGCATCCCCTGTTCACTCAGCACTCCCCACCCACAAGTTCCCAAAGCCCTGTAATTGAGAAATACAGCTCAAGGTAACGTGCCCTGAAGACCTTTGCCTACAGACATGAGGTAATGGCGAAGCTAATTAGGCTGAGGAGACAGGGTGGGCGGAAGCTGCCGGCATAGAGCACTGTTAGTCTACAGTACAGTTCCTCTCCCTATACTCAAGGGCATTTACAGAGGGATGAGGAAAACAGAGCGGCATCGCTGGCTGGCTCCTACGGCAAAGCCACGGTGACAGACTGGATCACCACATGAAAGGCTGGGCAAAGGCAGGACAGCAGAACGGGAGAGAAAGTGAAGCGAGAGTCCTGAGATTCAAAAAAGAAAGGCTCTTTCAGGAGGACCTCTTATGAAAAAAAGGAGCAGATCTCAGCAGGAGCCTGGCTGCCCCACCCCCTCCCTTTTGATGCACATGATGTACAATTTGTCATGTTACGAAGGCAGGACTTATCATGTTGAGCCCCACTCAGGATATTGGCCCTGACGTCGTAATTTTAACGCAGTAAATAAAAATGATTGCAGCGTATATCATAACGTAAGACAGAGACATTTCGCTTTAATGGTTTCCGAAACGCATCAGAGAGACGTAGTATGACATGTCACAGGGCCCGGGACAGGATGGGCTGTCTGACTGTTCCACAACTTAATCCCCCCTGTACGTCTGTCTGCCCCCCTCTCCCATTGCCCCTGCCCTCCTTGTCTGGCCCTGGCCCTCATCCCCAAAACAAAGGGCTCAGTTAATACATGGATTTATGGACATGAAAATAAATACATCAAAAGGGCAAGGAAGCGAGCGATTCATGAGAACTTACGGCGGTCCAACAGGGGCAACATTAATCTCCGGGATCAGAGATAAAAGCTGAACTTTACTTACTATAAATCCTCGGACTCCTAACGCCTTCTGTTAAACTATTATAGTCATAAGAAAGAACGGGGAATAGATGTAAAACTGTTCTTTGATTTGGGGAGCCGTAATGCTCATGTCAGAGCTGGGGAAGCCATTGGTAGGCCTTTACTCACACGGCAGCTCACTCTTCAAGGGATGACGGAGAGAGACAGAGAGAGAGGAAGAGGGAGATTTGTTATCTTAAATCAGTCAGGGGGTTAGAGGCACTGGAGACTTTTATTGAACTATATGGAGATTTATGAAAAAGGCTCTTTGTCTGCTGCTTAGGGCAATGCCATTTGCCGTAAGAAATATTCCTGTTTCTTCGTCGAATACATACAGACACAGATCCAAGCGAAAGCATGCACACACACTATTTGTCAGTGTTACATCATCGCTCATCTAAACAACCTTGGCACATGTGACTGATTCCTGGCTTGGGTGAAAGCGCTGTTCTCTTTCTTCCTCCGTCTCCGGCCCTTCATTTTCCATGGCACTGCCGGGGAAACTTAATCTGTGAACATGTGTTTCTGTCCTCCTCAGTTGAGAACATATGAAACATCCAGGCTGATGCAACACTCTCCCATCGCTCTGACTCCGGCGTGGGCTCCTATGAAGGCGCGGGCCGACGCACCGAGAGGCCAAACAGCGTGTCCATCACAGCCTTCGAAGACGCCGTGTCAGACGCTGGTCGTTTGTTACAGAAAAATGTTGGGAGTCTCTCGGGGGGCATCACTCCCTCGTAGCGCCTTTGGAGTGCTATCAAAACACAGTTGAGCACTTGTGACGTTTCATGGCAGACATAGTGAAATAAACACAGACGGAAAAAGTAGAGGCGTACGGCGGATGAGATAGTGGGTGAGTAAAGACACAAACTTCAGTGTAATGGGGTGTGGGAAGGTGGAACCGCTGAGTGAAAAACTGGGCCTTTGCTGCTTGGTGGCAGGGGCGTCCCAATAGGGGGAAAGGGGGGACTGACTACCCAGGGCCCCAAGATGGAGGGGTCACTGAAATGTTTAATTTGGATCACAATTTTCAGTTTTATTTAAAGTAGACTTATTTACTATGGATATTTAGTGAAATAAATCCAATTACAAACTGACTTGTGGGTCCATAAAAACAGAAAGGACCCTCAGACCATGCTTGCTCCCCCTTTTCCATAAGTGGTCTTGATTTGTTGCTATGTAGCTAGTAGCCCTGAGTGGTAAATTGATTCAGACCAGGTCGAGGTTTTTGAAAGGTTGAATACATAACCTTTCACCGAAAACCTGTTTTGTTTTTTTTCACGGAATCCATGATTTTAAATTATTCATGAAGATAATTCATTAGATTGATAAGCTGTTGTACACATTAGCTACATACATTTGTGAAACTTTCCAGCCTCAACGAATATGACCACATGTGACTTTTTGAAGATAAACAAGAAAAAAGTGCATTGGTGAGGGGCCCAAACATTGGCTTTTGCATGGGGCCCAGAAATTTGTGGAACGGCCCTGCTTGGTGGGAGGACTTCAAAATAAACCAAGCAGACGGTGAGGTGGCACCAGGCATCTTGGCTCCTCTGAGTTCATTTTTGGCTCTTTGAAGTCTGAAGTCTGAAACATGGACACTTTTACTCATGAGACCCAGGATGATAAGATCCTGAACAGCCTTTACCGTTACGACGTGAGAGGAAATGGAGGTAAATTCGCACTCACTTAGAACCCTTTACCTGTCACTGCCATAGCATTCCCACAACTGCCAAGCCCTCTCCATCCTCCTCTTATTCTATGGGACAATGCAGGGTGGTGTTTTTCTTGTGTTAAACATGGACCATTGAGCTTGATGGCTTTTGGAAGGGAAAACCAACTGGAGCTCTCCTCCTCGCTCACTCACCTACTCATTCACTCAGTCTGCCTTAGCTCAGAGGGCTGTGATGGGCCAGCGCCGTGTCCCTGGACTTACCGTGGAGCCGGCAGCCTTTGAGTCTCCCCCCGTCACTCTGTAATCCTAATTAGGAAGAAAGACAGAGTGAGAAAGAGAGATAAGAGAGAGAGAGCTATGGAAAA
>OMLF01034860.1:1267-14678 GCA_900302615.1 Holocentrus rufus
TCTAAATTACCTCTTTATAAGGAAGAGAAAATGTTCAATAAAGGTCTACCACCAATTGATTGGGGGTAACTGAACCATACTACTGACAGACACATTTACTACAAAAAGATTCAAATTCACAAATTAAAAACAAAAGGTCCTACTTATCACCACTGTAATTTTTTTTTTCTTTGGGCCCTTCTGCCAGACTACTGTCTGGACAATTACAACTTCCTTATACACTTAAAAATGGTTCTACATTGCATCTGTGGCACTGAGGTGAATATCTAAATTAAACTACTGAATTAGACCATGTAGCCTAACTTGCTCCACTCAGCATTTGCACAACATAAAAATACAGGTCACATTTGACAGGAAGGGTGATTTATTGGGCCACAGTGAAAAGTTTTCAAATACATAATTGGTTAGCTGTGTCAATAGTGAATACATAAAATCCAACCAAAAAAGAGTCAATCAGTGCTGACTCAGTTTTTTTAAGTCCATGTTCTAGAGCCTATATAGTTGACCTGGGAATTTATTTAATACTAGTCATTGAATTTAAGAATTCACGACTAACTTCACGCACAATTGCAAGACAAGAGAAACTTTCAAGACTCACTTGAGAATCCATGTTGTAGACGGTGAGCTGAAGGCATGGCAGATACATGTAAGGATGGCTGCCCTGTAACAATTAGGCCAAGGTTTTTTTTTCTCATTATATTTATAATTATATTTAATGTGTTAATGGGTTGAGTTGAGGATGTGAACCTAAAATTACACACAAATGTAATTACAGGTTTTATAAAATCTCAATTTATTACAGATACATGTTTCATTATCATTAATTGAATATTATCTGCAAATTAGATAATAAATATATATTTGATAAGTAGATGAAGTTCATCATCCTATATCATCACATAAAATAAAGAAGAAAACTAAGGTCTATGTGCTCTACTTGTCATTCAGAGTTCAGTATTTTCTTGCACTGTGCCCAACCCGCTTACAAATCCCCAACATGTTCTAAACAGATCAAATTGGATTGTAAGTAGGCTGAGTGATCAGTTAAGGATGAGCCATTATGCAGCCTGTTTGGCAGATTGGCCACAGTGTCTGTGGGTGTAATGTGGTGTATGAGAATGAGCACGTAGTGGGTCCTCTTTCCTTACTTTCATTTAGTCAAACCCCATTTTTTAAAGTGTCAATATGTAGTTATGTAACAACAATCAGCTCAATGTTAAACACAGGAAATGTTGCAATACTTATCAAGTCAAGTGTTTCCAAATATGTCGTCCATGGCAGTTAGCTAACATAACCATAAAATACAACATCATTTAGCCAAGCTCCATAAGTGTGAAATCAGCAAAAGGGATATAGATAGCAAAGGTATGGCAGGAAGGCATTGTTGGCATTTTAAGCTGCTGATGCTACTGTATTGTAGGGTAGCTGCTGTCAACTAGCAATGCTGACAATAAAATGTTGTAAAACTTGCTAAATGTAATGTATCTGCAAAGATGAGGGTAAAATCCTAAAATGAAGAAAATAAGCCTTAGGAACATTATGCATTTAACATTAGACAGCTGCAGAAAAAATATGACTGATTACAGAACACAGAAAATAGTGTTGTTATGACTTAAGCAATGACCAGTACCATTTGGGCTCCCAGAGTTTGCCCTTTCACTATGAGGGCAAAGTATCGTGTATATCTTGCATACGGACTGCAGCTTACATATCTCAACAAACAGCTGGTCCTCAAAGTGTTTTCCTTGATCTGAAAGCAACTTAGCAAGGATGCCAAAAGGCCTGAACATCCATTTAATCAGCACTACACAGACTTTGGTTGCCTCCTGGCTGGGTACTGCATAGGCTTCCAGCTACTTCGTAAATTAGTCCATGGCAACCACTACGTTGCGATTACCTTGAGGTGTGTGGGGCAAAAGGCTCTAATACTTTAACAGCAACACCATTGCGTAGGTCTGACTTGACACTGTTGCAAGGGTCCTCTACATTTTTCTACGGGGCCTTTACAACTAACACAAGGGTCACTTCTCATATATCTCCATATCTTTCCTACATGGGATCCAGCAGTAAGGCTGACAAATCCTCTTGAAAGTCTTCTGACCCCAAAGTGCCCCTCAAAACTCCTTCCTGGCCATGGCATGAGTGCAGTACCTGTTTCTGCCAACTCTTATACACCACTAATTGCCATCTCTCCCTCACATTGGGGCCGGCTCCTTCCTGTGTCTCCAGAGCGCTCCACACATCATCTGTCCTGCACTATGCAAGCAACCCTCCAACCACCTTCCTCACCTCCGGGTATTTCTACTGCTCTTTACCCCTTCAGAGCAGTGCTGTCCAGCTGCATTGTCATTCACTTTTTGTCTGCTCTATCACAGCTCCTGCATACCCAATCTCCGCTTGATCACAATGTTTACACTGCAATCATGGCATAATGAAATGGAGTGAAAGGGTGTGAGTCACAACTAAACAGTCTTGATTGGGGTGCTCAACCAAAGCACTGAAGTTGAGAAGACAAAGGTAGCTAGAAGAGTAGGTAGCTTTGTTCGTCTCCACTTTAGAGGGAGTTCCTCATACTTGCATACAAGGAACCTAAGCCCACATAGGTAAGGCTTGAGGTGGTTCACTGCACCCACCACCGGTTACAGTTCTTTGTAAGTTACACAATATTAATGCTCTGCTTTTGAAAAATCTGGCTGTAGTATCAGAGGTGACCTGAGCTGAAGAGCACAGAGGTGTTCTCAGAACGTCCTCAGGGTTCTCCTTAGACCTCTATTCAGGCTGCACATCTTTATGTGTCGGTCAGTTGAGGGATGCAACCACTGTCGAGAGCGCTGCAATGAAATGGTGGAAGTGCAATGAAGAAGCCCAGGAAAGAAGTGTCTTACAAGGGTTTGCATGTTTGTTCATAACATTACTGATTGAGATGTTTGCTACATGCAGTGAAACTTGGTAATTTGGAGTAGTATACAGCATGCTACATTCTCTCCGAAATTTGGGTTTTATCCGATCACATGACCCCCTAGCTCAGATTTATCGTTCTTATGGGGGGATCCATTGTCTCTAATGGTAGGTCCTGGTCACCACAGCCCTCCTTCAGTTCAAACCCAGTGCATTACACAGTCCACAAAGCATCTCTATTAACTGCCATAACCCCAAGACTGTTGTGAAGGCTGTTTTTGGTTGAGACTTTGCCAACAATGGAAACCCATTTCTCCTCTTAGCTTCTTACTTTGTCCAGTTTGTTAGTGAATTGTGTTCATTTAACCAGTAAAGAGAAAGTTTGTGTAGCTTGGTCTGGTAATGTAGTATACAATTTTAGAGAACAAAAGTAAATAAAAATATTAACAATAATAACAACAATAATAACAACAACAATAATAATAGTAACAATTATAAAAAACAGAAGATCAACATGGCAGAAACTGATTTGGTTTGATCTCAGGAATCTTTGGAAAGTTTTGTCAAACGGTTCACAAGTTTTTGGCCAAAACATAAAGCTGCTTGTTATAGTTCTGCCATCTGGCTTATCGGTGTAAATTTTTTGCCTGAGTAGCAGCTGAGATTTCAAGCCAACCTGCCAAGTTTGGTTGCTGAGATACTGTTTGTAGATAAAAAGTAGAAGAAGAAGAATCCTAACAAATACAGAAGGTTTGCAGCACTACATTCCCGGACCGTTATCCCACAAGCATGGCAAATATCTATGTACATTCTGTAAAATAATTTGAGAACAAATAGCCAAGAAAAGAGACTGATACTCAACATTCGCTCAGACACCTTGGCTGGGTTCAGAATGGGATACAACTCTGTGCACACTTCATGCAGCATGTAACTCTCCGGCACATGTAGTACCCTTAGTATGGTAGCATCCCATTCTGAACACAGCCCAGGTCTCCAAACAATGGAAATCTGCTCTTAGGACAGGTACCAGGTAATCTGTAGGTAGGCTGATAGGGCTGAAGATGAAGTCAAAATGCTAGGCTTTTAAAGAAGACATTGAGGTTGCTCGCACTTAAAAATGGATTTTAAAGAGTTCTTCAGTACAATTACCAGCACATTAAACATACTAAAGCATAGTGAAGTACATGGACTGCTCTCATAGTTGTGTTTGTTTGAGTCCACTGACCCGATCTTGATGTCACTTCTCCCTCCCCCTCCACTGGACTGTTCAGAAAAGAAAGCAGAAATGACATAGCAATATTCTCTGACCGACGCACACATGGAATTAAACAGGAAACAACCTCTGGACAACGACTTAATGGTTGGGTTTCCCAAAGGCACCGCAAACCATTCTTCAACACCTTTGCTCACGTCTCATTCACTCATGGCGACGGGAGACTTGAAGTATCTCTTTGTAAGTGATGTTTTCATTAAGTGGCTGCTGTCTAACCTGCACTCCACAACATTGGATAGGCTAATTTCAGCTGAAAATCATCATGCAACTAATTAGTGAGAAGATAAGTGGGCTTTCAATTGCCATGCTTGTGAATAAAAAAAAGAAAAAAACAGCACTGGTTCATCCCGTTGCCCACCACTCAGCTGTATTTGCAGTTGATTTTTGTTAAAACTTTGGTGCTCAGTTAGATCAAACTTGACAGCTCTTTAAACAGTTTTTGTGTTGATGTTATAAAGACAGTAATTTGTTAGTGTTTTCTAAATAAAAATTCTGTAAATGGTCAAAATATACACTCTTATTTTTCAGGGTCCTAACAGACATGATCGTCACAAAAATGTCTGATGTAGTGGGCTACAGTTTTGGGACAGAACATTTCTTCGAAATAACTAAACTGCCTCCAATGAAGTTCAAGGCCTATTATTTTAATTCAGATATCCCATCTATGATGAGATCTTTATTTCTTTAATAATAATTCTTAGTATGTGCTGATGAAGTGTGGCAGGGTGCATGTCGGCCAGGCGAAACATTGTAAATGATTGAGAATAAACCAGCATATATGAGGGACTTAAGTTCAATCTCATTTTTTGTTTTTCCTATTCATAATACAAAACAAAATATTTGTGCCCTGTTTCTGCACAGGTCTGTTTCTGTTGTGATCAGACTTTAGCATCAAAATAATGAAAATAGTTATTAACATACAATATATGGCCTGTGAGGGTGAAGCTACCCCAAAAAAATCAAGAATTGATATGCATTATTTATTAAGTTGGTATATTGGTGTACAGCATATCTAGTAGCTCAGTATTTGTTTACATGTTCATTGGCTTTTCTTGTGATTGGTTAGAGATGAACTACTGCCTGTGCATTATTACGATTTTTTTGCTCTTTTTGCATGGCACACATAGGGATTTATTTATTTGTGCCTTTAAACCTTAAAACATAAGGTATTGCCAGCCTCGTAACAAACTCCCAGAAGGTTGTAATCTTCCCATTTTTGAGGAGTTTAAAGAATTCAGGGAGGCTGAAGCTTCCCTTAAGTAGAGTCTCCAGATGCTACGTTTTCCAAATCTCCCACTAGGAAATTGTTGTAGATGTCTACAGACATTACAAAAAGACTCATCCATGGAGAGAGGAGAACGAGAGACAAACAGATTTCCTTACCCTAGGCATGTGGAAATGTTTGTGTTAAAGGAGCAAGGGCATTTCCATATTTCCAAAAAGAAAAAAGGGTGGAAATCTATTAAACCACAGAATTAAATACTTCATCCCCCTAGATCCCAATGCACATGTGCCAAGAGTTTGTATTATAAATGCACTGGTAGTTGTAACTTCTGTTTTACTCATGTGCATTAATCTCCACCCTATCCTGTGCCTAGTATAATTTTGTTAGAGTTTTTCATATTTATTTAATAAATGCCCAGAATGCAAATTGTAACTTTGTGTGTCGAGAATTAATGGGAAAAGCCCTAACTGTTAAATCGTAAAATTTGAATTAGAAAGTTCCCATGTAATGCATATCAAACATTTATTAAAGCCACGCGGAATAATTGAATTGTTCTGCTGGCCTAGGTCTGATTTGTTTAACTAAATTCTATGGGTGCTGAACTGTGATAAAAGATTTTCTGCAAATTTCATTAAAGACACAGGTGTCTATTGTGTTGCGGATGTATTTGTGCATCTCCAATACATATCAATAATTTTATCTTTCCTTTCCTCTCTTCTCCCTATCTAAGCCCCAGCTCTGTCACTGCTTATCCACATCTTCACTGCTTATCTGTATCGAACCCCTCAATGAGATTTCAACCAGTGTGACATGCAGTGAAAGCAAAGGCTGTCAGTCAGATATACCAAAAAGATTGAAATCAGAGAGGGAAAAAAGAAGAGCAAACCAAAGGGAGAAGGAAGAAAAAGGCAACGTTAATCTAATTTCATATTTTGATTTCCCCTATAACAGAAAGCGGTCTTGGTATAAGTGTATATAGCGAATGCGTGCATTAAATCAGCTTCTTCACCTGATGTAAATGTCAGCTCTTGTATCCCTGCAATGGAAAAATACAAACACATCCAGTGGAAGTGCTGCTCTCACTTATTGGGTTGATTATTAAGCAAAGTTTATAATGTCAGCCTGCCATATACACGTTATGAATGTGTTTGCCCCATACACACACACACTCGCACACACACATATACATAGAGTAGGTGGAACTTTGTGTTTTAGTAAGTTAAGTTTCACACATTGACTGGAGGTGTCCTTGCTTTCTACTGGTGTAATTATCACTCTGGGAAAAGTGTTTCATTAGGAAAGCTCCTTTTTCAGACACATTACTCACAGAGGGCTGGACACAGACACCCTGGACAACACACACACACACACACACACACACGCACGCACTGCTGAATCTGGTCTGTAATCGCCCCTCATTCCTGTCCCCAGTCCTATCTATTTTTCCTGGTCTTCTTCTCACCTCTCTATTCTTTCCATCTTCCATTTTTTTTTTGCTCTCCTCATCCTTCAACCACACCGATGCCTTCGTCCTTACCTATCTGCTGTGCAGAAAAAGTGTGTTAAACCACCACCAACCAAAGGAAACCTAATTGCTTTCATGTTTTGAAATTTGATGTTTTCACTGAACCTGTGAATTTGCTTCATTTTAGTGAATAAACACGTGTAATTGAACTCACCTGCAGTTCACCTGCACGCATCATTCTTGAGCTTGAGAGCTCAATTTCCCTTGCTTTGAAAATACAATTACGGGGTTTTGAATTACTCAGGCGCTCCTCCATCATCTCCCTTTCCCTCCTGCATCCATCCCATCATGCCCTACCCGTCCCTCCTCCTCCCCTTCTCCCTCAGCCCTCTCTCTTGCTTGGGAGGCCTGCAGGTCTGCGGGTTAATGAGTCGTGAAGTGTGAAAACTTCCTGAGACTCAACCAGGGCTAAATGCTGTTTCCAGATGTGAGTGTACAAATGCGTGGATGTGCTCGCTGAAACAGAGGGGGTCGAGGTACGCGTGGGACAGCCGAAGTGAAGCGAAATGATGGGGAAGAGCGCAAAGCAACGCGGAAAGGCAGTGAAAGTGAGAGAGCAAACATCAAGGTGGAAAAAAATAGAGACAGATCATAAAAAAAACAGTGAAAGTGTGACAGATATATTATTTCACACACAATCTGGTGGTCATTCTATAGAAAAGTGTCGTATGTCATGTTGGTCACCACCTCTGAAGTTGGACGATGAAAGAAAGAATGCGATGCGACCATTTTATTTCCTCCAACAGTGATTAAAATGTCATTTTGCCTTCATTAGGTTCACAACATGCGACACATCTCGTAACCTTTCTGCATGATGAAGCCGCCTCTTGAAGGCTGAACATTGTTTTAATCAAAGGGAATTTAACACAGTTTAACACATGGGAGGGGCCTTGTGAACATGCACTGTGTTTTCTGGGATGGAGCCATTAAAACAGCAGACAAATGATGATGCAATAAAATATGATATTGGCCACATAACTGGCTGGGCATATATTTAGATGCAATAGACTGCATAGATAAGTCTCATAAATACAGGGTCATGGCTGAAGGATAATGCTGCTGCTTTGGAGACAATAATGTCAGAGCTGCTCCAAACAAACAGCTACAGACAACCCTTGTATTTCTAAAAATGTGTAACAGCAAGCGGAAGAAGAAGAAGAAGAAGAAGAAGAAGAAGAAGAAGAAGAAGAAGAAGAATTTCGTATTTCACAAATGGAGAAATGAACCAAGAAAAAAGCTTTTCCATAACATGCCATATGGACTAAACTTTGAATGATTTTCAAATCTCAAATTTAAGCTCAAATGTAATTACAAATTTTTGTTGAGCATTTTTTACGGTACCTGTAAACTATACCAGTTTTACTATATTACTGAACAGCAGCTTTTTACAGTTTTTCTATGAGTTGTTCCTTTACACTGTGTTTGTAGAGTTTGTAAAAAAAATACAAGACAATACATTTGTTATACTATCAACCAAAGATAAAAGTATTATTTAAACCAGTCACAGTAACAAAATTTAAAATATGTAAAAAGAAAGAAAAAAATAGAGAGTACAGATTCACTTACTACTTCAAATACTCACAAAAAGTGATGCTAGTATAATTTTACCTGTTAAATTTTTTTTTTCAAGTTGGTAGAAAATTAGCCATTGTGTTTCAGAGGGATGATTTGATTTTCAGACATGCATGAAGTGTTTTGGTAGTTTTGGTTCATTTTGGGCCTGAAATAAACTTTTGTGCCAAGCTGCAGAGAACAGTATGAAGAGTTTAGATAAAGTGAACTCTGTATTGAGAAATGCTTGTAACTGATTGTATAAAAAAAAGCCTGTAATAGCTGATCATCACATATTGTATTTGTGCACAAGCATGTGTCTGGTGTGTGTGTGTGTGTGCGTGTGTGAGAGAGAGAGAGAGAGAGAGTCTGTGTGTGTGGTGTGTGTGCATGTGTCTATAATCTGGCGTGAATAATGACATCTCTGTCCCTGTCTTCTCCTCTGCCAGCTCAACTAATTATTTATTCTTGGACGCTGCAAGGGTGTCAAAGCTCACACTCACAATCTCTTAAAAAAAAAAAAAAACTGCCCCTCCCAGCTTATTCCTCGCTGCCTTACTGGCAGCTTTGTAATAGTATTGTTCATGTGCATGCGTGCATGTGTGTGTGTGTGTGTTTGTCTGTGTTTGTGTGTGAGTAGCACAAAACCTTGCCCTAGCATTCTAGCATGCCTAATTCTAAACTAGCTTTTAACGCAGAGTAAAATTTCTACGTCTATATCTTAACCTTACAGTTCAAATTTTGTGACCTATTTGGTTCACAGCAGCAAAACCTACAGAGGCGACTGTTTCTCTCTCTCTCTCTCTCTCTCTCTCATTCTCTTTAATAATGACACCTTTGGACACGTATGACTGATCCTTTGTGTGTGTGTATCTGTCTAGGAGTGCATGTAATTGTCTCAGCATACCAGACATCACATCCACTTGCCTATAAGAACATAAATGTCTGAGCCACTGCACTAAGTAAAACATAATTCTCAGGTTTGTGCTTTTAAACAGCAAAAATCCAGATGCATGAGTGACTGTGGCGGAGCATTGTCGCAAATACAAATCGAGGCATTTTCAACCAACGAGAAAATGAATAATAAATGCATTCATTTATGAAAAGTATTGACCATGGACACCGAGTGTGTGAGGTAATATCATTGAACACAGATTGGCAGATGTAACAGGGCTTACTTTTCAACTGATATAAACACAATTGGAGTGGGTGGAATTCGAGCAGCTCAAGTTGAAAGCAATTAAATCCAGTCGACACCGGCGGCTGATTGGAAACAAGGACAAAACACTGACTCGCTAAGAGGACTGTTTCATTTACAGTGGCTTCAAAAGCGAATCATTCAAACGAGAAGCCATCGATGCAAATTGTCCATCTTCTATTTTTTGATTTTTTGGGTCAAGAAATGACATTCCCGAGTGAGGACTTTCGTCTGCTGGCATGTTTGCACTCGTGAATAAATGTTTGCGTTTGCATGTGAGTGTGAAGAGACTCTCCATCCTTGTTAGTGTGTGTGATTGGCCTCCGAGGGGTTATGAGAGAAAATAAGTTGAAAACAGGACAGAATCAATACCATTTACCTCATCGTGGCGTGTGCATGTGCATGTGCGTGTGTGTGTGTGTGTGTGTTTACCTTGGTGAAGTGTGACTGCATTTAACGTGTCAAGTTGAGGAAAAACAACCAATTGCCTCTTAGCACACGCTTTATTGACCAGTGGAACACACACAAACCCACACATACACACGCACACATACACACCGTGGGCATATTGACTGGTAGAAGGGAGAAACAGTTTTAAGGCAATTAGAGTTGTGTTCCCTGCACCAGAAACCCACCATGATCCTCCTCACTGCAGACCGCCAGCCACCCCGAACTGCCATTAATATTACATCAATGCAAGAAAGTAAACAGCCACTTTTTTAGGCACGATTGCTGTATTCTCATCATTATCACAAAACACTACAGATGTTTACTACCTAAAAACTGCATCTCAAGCACAATAAAGCAGCGCTCTATCATGTTTTATATTTGAGTACAGTACATATCAAGCCCAGTATTCACTCCTGGATCACTTTAACGTCAATTGTTGTGAAGGCACACAGTTTGGGAATTTCAGTCGGTCAGTTGAAAAGCTAAACAACGCTTTTATGAGCAGACGTTCTGCGGATGCCGTGTTGGAGGATGGAGGGGGGGCAAATAAAATTGTTTTATGAAAGGCATGAATTCTTGGGCAGGCATTCGTGATGCAACAAGAGCGGAGAAGCTGCAGCATGAGGCAAAAGGTTAATCTGAGTTATCTAATGAGTAAACAAGAAGTAAATAAGGAGACAAACTCGACAACAAGACAGTGACGCGGCCTCTGCCCGCTCTGTCCTGACCCATATGTCATTATCAAATAGCAAAGTGGAGTAAACACCAAAGGATAATGCTTTCTTACATCCGGCTCTGTGGATAATCCAGTGTGTGTGTGTGTGTGTTTGTGTGTGCGCTTGTAAGTGTGAGTGGCTGTGGATTAATCAGTGACCATTTTATTGCAGCGGCTCCCAATAAGGGTCCGGGAACTTTCTAGGGTCCCCGAGGAGTCGCCAACAGCATGAGGAATAGTTTAATTTCACTGTTTTAGAAAGCTGCTTGCCCCCATTGTTGTCTCTCCCCCTACGGTGTGTGGAGTTATTTAATTCTCGATCACATCAACAATCAGATGGGCTTTCGAACGTTCACACTGTGATCAAAACAATCAACAAGTCACCTGAAGTTCGCTCATTTTCCCACAGAGCCGCGCGACGGGGAAACTCGTCCGACGTGCGGACGGTCAACGAGCTCGTTGGCGGAGAGAGGCGGCCGAACAGTTTCGCCGTGCTGCCTGTCAACAGCCAATCCGCTGTCCGTGCTTCCTTCAGTGTGATTTCTTCTGCTTGGCATGTGCAAAATGTTGAGATGTTGATTACAGCCATTCAAAGCTTTGCAGCTCTCTGCGGCTTTCGCTCGACAACAGGAAAAAATACCTCAAAAGAACCGTGGTCACATCCATCACCGCGGTCGATGCTGAACCCTGAGGCAGTGCTATTAATTAATGTTACAGTTTATTTTCGATTAACACTGGGTAATTAGTGGCCTTGCACAGCTATACTCTGATTTTGTTTCCATTGTTCACTTTACAAAACAGAGTCTGGACACTGTTGGGTCCAGCAACAGTCATTTACAAAAAGCAGGTGATCCACCGTGTATCTATCGTTAGCTAACTTGTCCAATCAGACAAACCAAATGATGTCGTCTGAGAGCGCTGAAGCTAAACAAATTGTTATATTTTGCATGTATATTCATGTACATTATGCACATGTACATGTACATATTATACTACTGTATATTTCTACTGGCTCATAATTTATTTGCTTGTTTATTCTGCAAGGCACAGAATTATAATTCTTGTAACTGCTGCTGCTTTGTCGCTTTGAATTTCTCCTTCGGGGATCAATAAAGACGACTCTTGCTCTTAAGTTGAAAGCAAGCAAGCGTATCATAGCTAGCTTGTTTACATGTCAGGATTCAAATCTTGCTGTTTTGTACAAGGAAAAATCTACTTTTAAAAATTCATTTTGTCACATCCCTTCAGATTTCGCCATATTGTTTGCTTCTGCATTCCGTGTGCTGACGTCATCATCCAAACCTCACGCCAATTTCCTCAAAGGACACTGATTGGTCCAGCCGTTTGGTGGCTTCAAATAACGCTCTGGTTAGAGTGCAGGTGGTTTTGCGAGCCAAATCTTGTGAGGTCTTAAATGTTACACTCTCAAAACAAAGTAATATTATGAAAGCCAATCACATGCTGGTGAACTCATGATTTGTCTGTTTAAAACTTTGCAGCTCCACTCTAACGGCAGCCTCTCACGCTGCCCACAGTTGGTCGGAACTGAACAACCCATCAACCGAGACACTTGCGTGGCGAAAGCGGGGCGAAGGGCGACATCTTTATGAAGCGAGGGGTTCGTGAGTTTAAAACAGATTTATTTGGTTATCCTTGACACGAAACGGTTTGGGGCATTTCTTCGCCGCTCTCTTTTCCCATCTCTCCATCCCTCTGTGTGTTCAAGTAGGGTGGCTTCCTCTCTCTATTTCAAACACACACACGGATAGAAAGGCACACACACACACACACACACACAGCACAGGAACATACAGATAGAAACCCCTACTGTTGTAATCCTATCACAGAGGGCTTGCTGGACATGGCTGTGGCCTGTAAATCGTGTGCGAGAGGGTGGCAGATGACAAAAAAAAAAAAATAGACCGGAAAAGAACTGATATACATCCAATACAAATTACTAACACAACTATTAATAAAAATAATAATAAAAATAATAACACTATTAGCTCAAAAAGGCTATTTTTGTGATGACGTAATTAAAAACCAACATCCCACAAAATGACAGGCCCTTCTCCTCCATGGCGTCCCTCCTCCTCGTCTTCGTCTCCGTCTCCTCGTCTCTGCGTAGCGTCTGTTCCGGCGGGAGTACTTAGTTGAGTTTGTGTTTTATAAACATTTGAGAACGCCCACAAACGCTTCCGATGGCAACCAGCTCCCATGCGTAGGCGGCTCCCCGTGCCCTCACCGTGACTCTGCAGACATCTCTATATCAACACAGTGCAAACAACACGCCCGCCCGCTCACGCACACACACACACACACACACACACACACACACATCATGCTTGTCAACCCTACAAGAAAGCGTGGCTGTGTGCTAACATAAATACACATTATTGTCACACATGCGCGTCTGCACACACACACACACACACACACACTAACTTGTCAGTCGTCAAGGGGGAAGGAGCAGCCTACTGAGACACACAAGTGCAGGAAAACATTTCTTCCTTATTACCCTATTATTCTCTCTCTCTCTCTCTCTCTCTCTCTCTCTCTCTCTGTATTCCTGTATT